>JARKHS020036297.1:0-206513 GCA_030143305.2 Amblyomma americanum | reverse complement strand
GACATCGGCAGGCTTATGCTATCACTCGTAAGACGCCGTCCAGCCACTGAATGTGTAGGACTGAGTTCTTTGAGAGGTTTTAGATCAACCAGGAGAAAGAGTGCTTGTCATTTACGTCCGGAAGGTGCTGGCCGTAAATGAATGGTCTGATCCTGATCACTTTCTACACGGCTGCGAGAACTCGCTTACCCGGTAACATAATGGTTAGATTCCGCATAAAACAGACATCGGCAGGCTTACGCTATCACTCGGAAGACGCCGTCCGGCCACTGGATGAGTAGGACTGAGTTCATTGAGAGGTTTTAGATCAACCAGGAGAAAAAGTGCTGGTCGCTAACGTCATGAAGGGGCTGGCCGGAAATGAATGGTCGGAACTTGATCACTTTCTACACGGCTGCGAGAACTGACTTAATCGGTAACAGTGTGGTTAGATTCCGCATAAAACAGACATCGGCAGGTTTACGCTATCGCTCGTAAGACGCCGTCTGGCCACTGGATGAGTAGGACTGAGTTCATTGAGAGGTTTTAGATCAACCAGGAGAAAGAGTGCTGGTCACTTACGTCCGGAAGGTCCTGGCCGTAAATGAATGGTCTGAATCTGATCACTTTCTACACGGCTGCGAGAACTCGCTTAACCGGTAACATAATGGTTAGATTCCGCATAAAACAGACATCGGCAGGCTTACGCTATCACTCGTAAGACGCCGTCCGTCTACTGGTTAGGTATTACTGAGTTCATTGAGAGATATTAGATCAACCAGGAGAAAGAGTGCTGGTCGCTTACGTCCGGAAGGTGCTGGCCGTAAATGAATGATCGGAACTTGATCACTTTCTACACGGCTGCGAGAACTCGCTGACCCGGTAACATAATGGTTAGATGCCGCATAAACCAGACATCGGCAGGCTTACGCTTTCACTCGTAAGACGCCGTCCGGCTACTGGATGGGTAGGACTGAGCTCATTCAGTGGTTTTAGATCAACCAGGAGAAAGAGTGCTGGTCGCTAACGTCATGAAGGGGCTGGCCGGAAATGAATGGTCGGAACTTGATCACTTTCTACACGGCTGCGAGAACTGACTTAATCGGTAACAGTGTGGTTAGATTCCGCATAAAACACACATCGGCAGGTTTACGCTATCGCTCGTATGACGCCGTCTGGCCACTGAATGAGTAGGACTGAGTTCATTGAGAGGTTTTAGATCAACCAGGAGAAAGAGTGCTGGTCACTTACGTCCGGAAGGTCCTGGCCGTAAATGAATGGTCTGAATCTGATCACTTTCTACACGGCTGCGAGAACTCGCTTAACCGGTAACATAATGGTTAGATTCCGCATAAAACAGACATCGGCCGGCTTACGCTATCACTCGTAAGACGCCGTCATGCCGCTGTATGAGTAGGACTGAGTTCATTGAGAGATTTTAGATCAACCAGGAGAAAGAGTGCTGGTCGCTTACGTCCGGAAGGTGCTGGCCGTAAATGAATGGTCGGAACTTGATCACTTTCTACACGGCTGCTAGAACTCGCTGACCCGGTAACATAATGGTTAGATGCCGCATAAAACAGACATCGGCAGGCTTACGCTATCACTCGTAAGACGCCGTCCGGCTGCTGGATAGGTATTACTGAGTTAATTGAGAAGTTTTAGATCAACCAGGAGGAAGAGTGCTGGTGGGTTACGTCCAGAAGGTGCTGGCCGTAAATGAATGGTCGGAACTTGATCACTTTCTACACGGCTGCGAGAACTCACTTAATCGGTAACATAATGGTTACATTCCGCATAAAACAGGCATCGGCCGGCTTACGCTATCACTCGTAAGACGCCGTCCGGCCACTGGATGAGTACGACTGAGTTCACTGAGAGGTTTTAGATCAACCAGAAGAAAAAGTGCTGGTCGCTTACGTCCGGAAGGTGCTGGCCGTAAATGAATGGTCTGAACCTGATCACTTTCTACATGGCCACGAGAACTCGCTTAACCGGTTACACAATGGTTAGATTCCGCATAAAACAGGCATCGGCAGGCTTACGCTATCACTCGGAAGACGCCGTCCGGCCACTGGATGAGTAGGACTGAGTTCATTGAGAGGTTTTAGATCAACCAGGAGAAAAAGTGCTGGTCGCTAACGTCATGAAGGGGCTGGCCGAAAATGAATGGTCGGAACTTGATCACTTTCTACACGGCTGCGAGAACTCGCTGACCCGGTAACATAATGGTTAGATTCCGCATAAAACAAACATCGGCAGGCTTATGCTATCACTCGTAAGACGCCGTCCTGCCACTGGATGAATAGGACTGAGTTCATTGAGAGGTTTTAGATCAACCAGGAGAAAGAGTGCTGGTCGCTTACGTCCGGAAGGTGCTGGCCGTAAATGAATGGTCTGAACCTGATCACTTTCTACATGGCTGCGAGAACTCGCTTAACCGGTTACAGAATGGTTAGATTCCGCATAAAACAGGCATCGGCAGGCTTACGCTATCACTCGGAAGACGCCGTCCGGCCACTGGATGAGTCGGACTGAGTTCATTGAGAGGTTTTAGATCAACCAGGAGAAAAGTGCTGGTTGCTAACGTCATGAAGGGGCTCGCCGGAAATAAATGGTCGGAACATGATCACTTTCTACACGGCTGCGAGAACTCGCTGACCCGGTAACATAATGGTTAGATTCCGCATAAACCAGACATCGGCAGGCTTACGCTCTCACTCGTAAGACGCCGTCCGGCTACTGGATGGGTATTACTGAGTTAATTGAGAGGTTTTAGATCAACCAGGAGGAAGAGTGCTGGTCGGTTACGTCCAGAAGGTGCTGGCCGTAAATGAATGGTCGGAACTTGATCACTTTCTACACGGCTGCGAGATCTCGCTTAACCGGTTACAGAATGGTTAGATTCCGCATAAAACAGGCATCGGCAGGCTTACGCTATCACTCGGAAGACGCCGTCCGGCCACTGGATGAGTAGGACTGAGTTCATTGAGAGGTTTTAGATCAACCAGGAGAAAGAGTGCTTGTCGCTTACGTCTAGAAGGTGCTGGCCGTAAATGAATGGTCGGAACTTGATCACTTTCTACACGGCTGCGAGAACTCACTTAATCGGTAACAGTGTGGTTAGATTCCGCATAAAACAGACATCGCCAGGCTTACGCTATCACTCGTAAGACGCCGTCCGGCCACTGGATGAGTAGGACTGAGTTCATTGAGAGGTTTTAGATCAACCAGGAGAAAGAGTGCTGGTCGCTTACGTCCGGAAGGTGCTGGCCGTAAATGAATGGTCTGAACCTGATCACTTTCTACACGGCTGCGAGAACTCGCTTAACCGGTAACATAATTGTTAGATTCCGCATAAAACCGACATCGGCAGGCTTACGCTATCACTCGTAAGACGCCGTCCGGCTACTGGATGGGTAGGACTGAGTTCATTCAGAGGTTTTAGATCAACCAGGAGAAAGAGTGCTGGTCGGTTACGTCCGGAAGGTGCTGGCCGTAAATGAATGGTCAGAACTTGATCACTTTCTACACGGCTGCGAGAACTCGCTTAACCGGTTACAGAATGGTTAGATTCCGCATAAAACAGGCGTCGGCCGGCTTACGCTATCACTCGTAAGACGCCGTCCGGCCACTGGATGAGTACGACTGAGTTAA
Source organism: Amblyomma americanum (assembly GCA_030143305.2). Lineage (NCBI taxonomy): Eukaryota > Metazoa > Arthropoda > Arachnida > Ixodida > Ixodidae > Amblyomma > Amblyomma americanum. The sequence goes on along the minus strand of JARKHS020036297.1, from coordinate 202,877 downwards.
TTGAGAGGTTTTAGATCAACCAGAAGAAATAGTGCTTGTCGCTTACGTCCGGAAGGTGCTGGCCATAAATGAAAGGTCGGAACTTGATCATTTTCTACACGGCTGCGAAAACTGACTTAATCGGTAACAGTGTGGTTAGATTCCGCATAAAATAGACATCGGCAGGCTTACGCTATCACTCGTAAGACGCCGTCCGGCCACTGGATGAGTAGGACTGAGTTCATTGAGAGGTTTTAGATCAACCAGGAGAAAGAGTGCTGGTCGCTTACGTCCGGTAGGTGCTGGCCGTAAATGAATGGTCGGAACTTGATCACTTTCTACACGGCTGCGAGAGCTCGCTTAAGCGGTAACCGAATGGTTAGATTCCGCATAAAACAGACATCGGCAGGCTTACGCTATCAGTCGCAAGACGCCGTCCGGCCACTGGATGAGTAGGACTGAGTTCATTGAGAGGTTTTAGATCAACCAGGAGAAAGAGTGCTGGTCGCTTACGTCCGGAAGGTGCTGGCCGTAAATGAATGATCTGAACCTGATCACTTTCTACATGGCTGCGAGAACTCGCTTAACCGGCTACAGAATGGTTAGATTCAGCATAAAACAGGCATCGGCAGGCTTACGCTATCACTCGGAAGACGCCGTCCGGCCACTGGATGAGTAGGACTGAGTTCATTGAGAGGTTTTAGATCAACCAGGAGAAAAAGTGCTGGTCGCTAACGTCATGAAGGGGCTGGCCGGAAATGAATGGTCGGAACTTGATCACTTTCTACACGGCTGCGAGAACTGACCTAATCGGTAACAGTGTGGTTAGATTCCGCATAAAACAGACATCGGCAGGTTTACGCTATCGCTCGTAAGACGCCGTCTGGCCACTGGATGAGTAGGACTGAGTTCATTGAGAGGTTTTAGATCAACCAGGAGAAAGAGTGCTGGTCACTTACGTCCGGAAGGTCCTGGCCGTAAATGAATGGTCTGAATCTGATCACTTTCTACACGGCTGCGAGAACTCGCTTAACCGGTAACATAATGGTTAGATTCCGCATAAAACAGACATCGGCAGGCTTACGCTATCACTCGTAAGACGCCGTCATGCCGCTGTATGAGTAGGACTGAGTTCATTGAGAGATTTTAGATCAACCAGGAGAAAGAGTGCTGGTCGCTTACGTCCGGAAGGTGTTGGCCGTAAATGAATGGTCGGAACTTGATCACTTTCTACACGGCTGCGAGAACTCGCTGACCCGGTAACATAATGGTTAGATGCCGCATAAAACAGACATCGGCAGGCTTACGCTTTCACTCGTAAGACGCCGTCCGGCTACTGGATGGGTAGGACTGAGTTCATTCAGAGGTTTTAGATCAACCAGGAGAAAGAGTGCTGGTCGGTTACGTCCGGAAGGTGCTGGCCGTAAATGAATGGTCGGAACTTGATCACTTTCTACACGGCTGCGAGAACACGCTTAACCGGTTACAGAATGGTTAGATTCCGCATAAAACAGGCATCGCCAGGTTTACGCTATCACTCGTAAGACGCCGTCCGGCCACTGGATGAGTAGGACTGAGTTCATTGAGAGGTTTTAGATCAACCAGGAGAAAGAGTGCTGGTCACTTACGTCCGGAAGGTCCTGGCCGTAAATTAATGGTCTGAATCTGATCACTTTCTACACGGCTGCGAGAACTCGCTTAACCGGTAACATAATGGTTAGATTCCGCATAAAACAGACATCGGCAGGCTTACGCTATCACTCGTAAGACGCCGTCATGCCGCTGTATGAGTAGGAGTGAGTTCATTGAGAGGTTTTAGATCAGCCAGGAGAAAGAGCGCTGGTCGCTTACGTCCGGAAGGTGCTGGCCGTAAATGAATGGTCGGAACTTGATCACTTTCTACACGGCTGCTAGAACTCGCTGACCCGGTAACATAATGGTTAGATGCCGCATTAAACAGACATCGGCAGGCTTACGCTATCACTCGTAAGACGCCGTCCGGCTACTGGACGGGTAGGACAGAGCTCATTCAGAGGTTTCAGATCAACCAGGAGAAAGAGTGCTGGTCGGTTACGTCCGGAAGGTGCTGGCCGTAAATGAATGGTCCGAACTTGATCACTTTCGACACGGCTGCGAGAACACGCTTAACCGGTTAGAGAATGGTTAGATTCCGCATAAAACAGGCAACGGCAGGCTTACGCTATCACTCGTAAGACGTCGTCCGGCCACTGGATGAGTATGACTGAGTTCATTGAGAGGTTTTAGATAAACCAGGAGAAAGAGTGATAGTCGCTTACGTCCGGAAGGTGCTGGCCGTAAATGAATGGTTGGAACTTGATCACTTTCTACACGGCTGCGAGAACTCGCTTAACCGGTAACAAAATGGTTAGATTCCGCATTAAACAGACATCGGCAGGCTTACGCTATCACTCGCAAGACGCCGTCCGGCCACTGGATGAGTACGACTGAGTTAATTGAGAGGTTTTAGATCAACCAGAAGAAAGAGTGCTGGTCGCTTACGTCCGGAAGGTGCTGGCCATAAATGAAAGGTCGGAACTTGATCACTTTCTACACGGCTGCGAGAACTCGACTTAATCGGTAACAGTGTGGTTAGATTCCGCATAAAACAGACATCGGCAGGCTTACGCTATCACTCGTAAGACGCCGTCCGGCCACTGGATGAGTAGGACTGAGTTCAATTGAGAGGTTTTAGATCAACCAGGAGAAAGAGTGCTGGTCGCTTACGTCCGGAAGGTGCTGGCCGTAAATGAATGGTCGGAACTTGATCACTTTCTACACGGCTGCGAGAGCTCGCTTAAGCGGTAACCGAATGGTTAGATTCCGCATAAAACAGACATCGGCAGGCTTACGCTATCAGTCGCAAGACGCCGTCCGGCCACTGGATGAGTAGGACTGAGTTCATTGAGAGGTTTTAGATCAACCAGGAGAAAGAGTGCTAGTCGCTTACGTCCGGAAGGTGCTGGCCGTAAATGAATGGTCGGAACTTGATCACTTTCTACACGGCTGCGAGAACTCGCTTAACCGGTTACAGAATGGTTAGATTCCGCATAAAACAGGCGTCGGCCGGCTTACGCTATCACTCGTAAGACGCCGTCCGGCCACTGGATGAGTACGACTGAGTTCATTGAGAGGTTTTAGATCAACCAGGAGAAATAGTGCTGGTCGCTTACGTCCGGAAGGTGCTGGCCGTAAATGAATGGTCGGAACTTGATCACTTTCTACACGGCTGCGAGAACTCGCTTAACCGGTAACAGTAATGGTTAGATTCCGCATAAAACAGACATCGGCAGGCTTACGCTATCACTCGTAAGACGCCGTCCGGCCACTGGATGAGTAGGACTGAGTTCATTGAGAGGTTTTAGATCAACCAGGAGAAAGAGTGCTGGTCGCTTACGTCCGGAAGGTGCTGGCCGTAAATGAATGGTCGGAACTTGATCACTTTCTACACGGCTGCGAGAGCTCGCTTAAGCGGTAACCGAATGGTTAGATTCCGCATAAAACAGACATCGGCAGGCTTACGCTATCAGTCGCAAGACGCCGTCCGGCCACTGGATGAGTAGGACTGAGTTCATTGAGAGGTTTTAGATCAACCAGGAGAAAGAGTGCTGGTCGCTTACGTCCGGAAGGTGCTGGCCGTAAATGAATGATCTGAACCTGATCACTTTCTACATGGCTGCGAGAACTCGCTTAACCGGCTACAGAATGGTTAGATTCCGCATAAAACAGGCATCGGCAGGCTTACGCTATCACTCGGAAGACGCCGTCCGGCCACTGGATGAGTAGGACTGAGTTCATTGAGAGGTTTTAGATCAACCAGGAGAAAAAGTGCTGGTCGCTAACGTCATGAAGGGGCTGGCCGGAAATGAATGGTCGGAACTTGATCACTTTCTACACGGCTGCGAGAACTCGACTTAATCGGTAACAGTGTGGTTAGATTCCGCATAAAACAGACATCGGCAGGCTTACGCTATCACTCGTAAGACGCCGTCCGGCCACTGGATGAGTAGGACTGAGTTCATTGAGAGGTTTTAGATCAACCAGGAGAAAGAGTGCTGGTCACTTACGTCCGGAAGGTCCTGGCCGTAAATTAATGGTCTGAATCTGATCACTTTCTACACGGCTGCGAGAACTCGCTTAACCGGTAACATAATGGTTAGATTCCGCATAAAACAGACATCGGCAGGCTTACGCTATCACTCGTAAGACGCCGTCATGCCGCTGTATGAGTAGGACTGAGTTCATTGAGAGATTTTAGATCAACCAGGAGAAAGAGTGCTGGTCGCTTACGTCCGGAAGGTGCTGGCCGTAAATGAATGGTCGGAACTTGATCACTTTCTACACGGCTGCGAGAACTCGCTGACCCGGTAACATAATGGTTAGATGCCGCATAAAACAGACATCGGCAGGCTTACGCTATCACTCGTAAGACGCCGTCCGGCTACTGGATGGGTAGGACTGAGTTCATTCAGAGGTTTCAGATCAACCAGGAGAAAGAGTGCTGGTCGGTTACGTCCGGAAGGTGCTGGCCGTAAATGAATGGTCCGAACTTGATCACTTTCTACACGGCTGCGAGAACACGCTTAACCGGTTACAGAATGGTTAGATTCCGCATAAAACAGGCATCGGCAGGCTTACGCTATCACTCGTAAGACGTCGTCCGGCCACTGGATGAGTATGACTGAGTTCATTGAGAGGTTTTAGATCAACCAGGAGAAAGAGTGCTAGTCGCTTACGTCCGGAAGGTGCTGGCCGTAAATGAATGGTCTGGAACTTGATCACTTTCTACACGGCTGCGAGAACTCGCTTAACCGGTAACAAAATGGTTAGATTCCGCATAAAACAGACATCGGCAGGCTTACGCTATCACTCGCAAGACGCCGTCCGGCCACTGGATGAGTACGACTGAGTTAATTGAGAGGTTTTAGATCAACCAGAAGAAAGAGTGCTGGTCGCTTACGTCCGGAAGGTGCTGGCCATAAATGAAAGGTCGGAACTTGATCACTTTCTACACGGCTGCGAGAACTCGACTTAATCGGTAACAGTGTGGTTAGATTCCGCATAAAACAGACATCGGCAGGCTTACGCTATCACTCGTAAGACGCCGTCCGGCCACTGGATGAGTAGGACTGAGTTCATTGAGAGGTTTTAGATCAACCAGGAGAAAGAGTGCTGGTCGCTTACGTCCGGAAGGTGCTGGCCGTAAATGAATGGTCGGAACTTGATCACTTTCTACACGGCTGCGAGAACTCGCTTAAGCGGTAACCGAATGGTTAGATTCCGCATAAAACAGACATCGGCAGGCTTACGCTATCAGTCGTAAGACGCCGTCCGGCCACTGGATGAGTATGACTGAGTTCATTGAGAGGTTTTAGATAAACCAGGAGAAAGAGTGATAGTCGCTTACGTCCGGAAGGTGCTGGCCGTAAATGAATGGTTGGAACTTGATCACTTTCTACACGGCTGCGAGAACTCGCTTAACCGGTTACAGAATGGTTAGATTCCGCATAAAACAGGCGTCGGCCGGCTTACGCTATCACTCGTAAGACGCCGTCCGGCCACTGGATGAGTACGACTGAGTTAATTGAGAGGTTTTAGATCAACCAGAAGAAATAGTGCTTGTCGCTTACGTCCGGAAGGTGCTGGCCATAAATGAAAGGTCGGAACTTGATCACTTTCTACACGGCTGCGAAAACTGACTTAATCGGTAACAGTGTGGTTAGATTCCGCATAAAATAGACATCGGCAGGCTTACGCTATCACTCGTAAGACGCCGTCCGGCCACTGGATGAGTAGGACTGAGTTCATTGAGAGGTTTTAGATCAACCAGGAGAAAGAGTGCTGGTCGCTTACGTCCGGTAGGTGCTGGCCGTAAATGAATGTTCGGAACTTGATCACTTTCTACACGGCTGCGAGAGCTCGCTTAAGCGGTAACCGAATGGTTAGATTCCGCATAAAACAGACATCGGCAGGCTTACGCTATCAGTCGCAAGACGCCGTCCGGCCACTGGATGAGTAGGACTGAGTTCATTGAGAGGTTTTAGATCAACCAGGAGAAAGAGTGCTGGTCGCTTACGTCCGGAAGGTGCTGGCCGTAAATGAATGATCTGAACCTGATCACTTTCTACATGGCTGCGAGAACTCGCTTAACCGGCTACAGAATGGTTAGATTCCGCATAAAACAGGCATCGGCAGGCTTACGCTATCACTCGGAAGACGCCGTCCGGCCACTGGATGAGTAGGACTGAGTTCATTGAGAGGTTTTAGATCAACCAGGAGAAAAAGTGCTGGTCGCTAACGTCATGAAGGGGCTGGCCGGAAATGAATGGTCGGAACTTGATCACTTTCTACACGGCTGCGAGAACTGACTCAATCGGTAACAGTGTGGTTAGATTCCGCATAAAACAGACATCGGCAGGCTTACGCTATCGCTCGTAAGACGCCGTCTGGCCACTGGATGAGTAGGACTGAGTTCATTGAGAGGTTTTAGATCAACCAGGAGAAAGAGTGCTGGTCACTTACGTCAGGAAGGTCCTGGCCGTAAATGAATGGTCTGAATCTGATCACTTTCTACACGGCTGCGAGAACTCGCTTAACCGGTAACATAATGGTTAGATTCCGCATAAAACAGACATCGGCAGGCTTACGCTATCACTCGTAAGACGCCGTCATGCCGCTGTATGAGTAGGACTGAGTTCATTGAGAGATTTTAGATCAACCAGGAGAAAGAGTGCTGGTCGCTTACGTCCGGAAGGTGTTGGCCGTAAATGAATGGTCGGAACTTGATCACTTTCTACACGGCTGCGAGAACTCGCTGACCCGGTAACATAATGGTTAGATGCCGCATAAAACAGACATCGGCAGGCTTACGCTTTCACTCGTAAGACGCCGTCCGGCTACTGGATGGGTAGGACTGAGTTCATTCAGAGGTTTTAGATCAACCAGGAGAAAGAGTGCTGGTCGGTTACGTCCGGAAGGTGCTGGCCGTAAATGAATGGTCGGAACTTGATCACTTTCTACACGGCTGCGAGAACACGCTTAACCGGTTACAGAATGGTTAGATTCCGCATAAAACAGGCATCGCCAGGTTTACGCTATCACTCGTAAGACGCCGTCCGGCCACTGGATGAGTAGGACTGAGTTCATTGAGAGGTTTTAGATCAACCAGGAGAAAGAGTGCTGGTCACTTACGTCCGGAAGGTCCTGGCCGTAAATAAATGGTCTGAATCTGATCACTTTCTACACGGCTGCGAGAACTCGCTTAACCGGTAACATAATGGTTAGATTCCGCATAAAACAGACATCGGCAGGCTTACGCTATCACTCGTAAGACGCCGTCATGCCGCTGTATGAGTAGGACTGAGTTCATTGAGAGATTTTAGATCAACCAGGAGAAAGAGTGCTGGTCGCTTACGTCCGGAAGGTGCTGGCCGTAAATGAATGGTCGGAACTTGATCACTTTCTACACGGCTGCTAGAACTCGCTGACCCGGTAACATAATGGTTAGATGCCGCATTAAACAGACATCGGCAGGCTTACGCTATCACTCGTAAGACGCCGTCCGGCTACTGGACGGGTAGGACAGAGCTCATTCAGAGGTTTCAGATCAACCAGGAGAAAGAGTGCTGGTCGGTTACGTCCGGAAGGTGCTGGCCGTAAATGAATTTTCCGAACTTGATCACTTTCGACACGGCTGCGAGAACACGCTTAACCGGTTAGAGAATGGTTAGATTCCGCATAAAACAGGCAACGGCAGGCTTACGCTATCACTCGTAAGACGTCGTCCGGCCACTGGATGAGTATGACTGAGTTCATTGAGAGGTTTTAGATAAACCAGGAGAAAGAGTGATAGTCGCTTACGTCCGGAAGGTGCTGGCCGTAAATGAATGGTTGGAACTTGATCACTTTCTACACGGCTGCGAGAACTCGCTTAACCGGTAACAAAATGGTTAGATTCCGCATTAAACAGACATCGGCAGGCTTACGCTATCACTCGCAAGACGCCGTCCGGCCACTGGATGAGTACGACTGAGTTAATTGAGAGGTTTTAGATCAACCAGAAGAAAGAGTGCTGGTCGCTTACGTCCGGAAGGTGCTGGCCATAAATGAAAGGTCGGAACTTGATCACTTTCTACACGGCTGCGAGAACTCACTTAATCGGTAAAGGTGTGGTTAGAATCCGCATAAAACAGACATCGGCAGGCTTTCGCTATCATTCGCAAGACGTTATCCGGCCACTGGATGAGTAGGACTGAGTTCATTGAGAAATTTTAGATCAACCAGGAGAAAGAGTGCTGGTCGCTTACGTCCGGAAGGTGCTGGCCGTAAATGAATGGTCTGAACCTGATCACTTTCTACACGGCTGCGAGAACTCGCATAACCGGTTACAGAATGGTTAGATTCCGCATAAAACAGGCATCGGCAGGCTTACGCTATCACTCGGAAGACGCCGTCCGGCCACTGGATGAGTAGGACTGAGTTCATTGAGAGGTTTTAGATCAACCAGGAGAAAAAGTGCTGGTCGCTAACGTCATGAAGGGGCTGGCCGGAAATGAATGGTCGGAACTTGATCACTTTCTACACGGCTGCGAGAACTGACTTAATCGGTAACAGTGTGGTTAGATTCCGCATAAAACAGACATCGGCAGGTTTACGCTATCGCTCGTAAGACGCCGTCTGGCCACTGGATGAGTAGGACTGAGTTCATTGAGAGGTTTTAGATCAACCAGGAGAAAGAGTGCTGGTCACTTACGTCCGGAAGGTCCTGGCCGTAAATGAATGGTCTGAATCTGATCACTTTCTACACGGCTGCGAGAACTCGCTTAACCGGTAACATAATGGTTAGATTCCGCATAAAACAGACATCGGCAGGCTTACGCTATCACTCGTAAGACGCCGTCATGCCGCTGTATGAGTAGGACTGAGTTCATTGAGAGATTTTAGATCAACCAGGAGAAAGAGTGCTGGTCGCTTACGTCCGGAAGGTGCTGGCCGTAAATGAATGGTCGGAACTTGATCACTTTCTACACGGCTGCGAGAACTCGCTGACCCGGTAACATAATGGTTAGATGCCGCATAAAACAGACATCGGCAGGCTTACGCTTTCACTCGTAAGACGCCGTCCGGCTACTGGATGGGTAGGACTGAGTTCATTCAGAGGTTTTAGATCAACCAGGAGAAAGAGTGCTGGTCGGTTACGTCCGGAAGGTGCTGGCCGTAAATGAATGGTCGGAACTTGATCACTTTCTACACGGCTGCGAGAACACGCTTAACCGGTTACAGAATGGTTAGATTCCGCATAAAACAGGCATCGCCAGGTTTACGCTATCACTCGTAAGACGCCGTCCGGCCACTGGATGAGTAGGACTGAGTTCATTGAGAGGTTTTAGATCAACCAGGAGAAAGAGTGCTGGTCACTTACGTCCGGAAGGTCCTGGCCGTAAATGAATGGTCTGAATCTGATCACTTTCTACACGGCTGCGAGAACTCGCTTAACCGGTAACATAATGGTTAGATTCCGCATAAAACAGACATCGGCAGGCTTACGCTATCACTCGTAAGACGCCGTCATGCCGCTGTATGAGTAGGACTGAGTTCATTGAGAGATTTTAGATCAACCAGGAGAAAGAGTGCTGGTCGCTTACGTCCGGAAGGTGCTGGCCGTAAATGAATGGTCGGAACTTGATCACTTTCTACACGGCTGCTAGAACTCGCTGACCCGGTAACATAATGGTTAGATGCCGCATAAAACAGACATCGGCAGGCTTACGCTATCACTCGTAAGACGCCGTCCGGCTACTGGATGGGTAGGACTGAGTTCATTCAGAGGTTTTAGATCAACCAGGAGAAAGAGTGCTGGTCGGTTACGTCCGGAAGGTGCTGGCCGTAAATGAATGGTCCGAACTTGATCACTTTCGACACGGCTGCGAGAACACGCTTAACCGGTTACAGAATGGTTAGATTCCGCATAAAACAGGCATCGGCAGGCTTACGCTATCACTCGTAAGACGTCGTCCGGCCACTGGATGAGTAGGACTGAGTTCATTGAGAGGTTTTAGATCAACCAGGAGAAAGAGTGATAGTCGCTTACGTCCGGAAGGTGCTGGCCGTAAATGAATGGTCGGAACTTGATCACTTTCTACACGGCTGCGAGAACTCGCTTAACCGGTAACAAAATGGTTAGATTCCGCATAAAACAGACATCGGCAGGCTTACGCTATCACTCGCAAGACGCCGTCCGGCCACTGGATGAGTACGACTGAGTTAATTGAGAGGTTTTAGATCAACCAGAAGAAAGAGTGCTGGTCGCTTACGTCCGGAAGGTGCTGGCCATAAATGAAAGGTCGGAACTTGATCACTTTCTACACGGCTGCGAGAACTCACTTAATCGGTAACAGGTGTGGTTAGAATCCGCATAAAACAGACATCGGCAGGCTTTCGCTATCATTCGCAAGACGCTGTCCGGCCACTGGATGAGTAGGACTGAGTTCATTGAGAAATTTTAGATCAACCAGGAGAAAGAGTGCTGATCGCTTACGTCCGGAAGGTGCTGGCCGTAAATGAATGGTCTGAACCTGATCACTTTCTACACGGCTGCGAGAACTCGCATAACCGGTTACAGAATGGTTAGATTCCGCATAAAACAGGCATCGGCAGGCTTATGCTATCACTCGTAAGACGCCGTCCGGCTACTGGATGGGTAGGACTGAGTTCATTGAGAGGTTTTAGATCAACCAGGAGAAAGAGTGCGTGTCGCTTACGTCCAGAAGGTGCTGGCCGTAAATGAATGGTCGGAACATGATCACTTTCTACACGGCTGCGAGAACTAACTTAATCGGTAACAGTGTGGTTAGATTCCGCATAAAACAGACATCGGCAGGCTTACGCTATCACTCGTAAGACGCCGTCCGGCCACTGGATGAGTAGGACTGAGTTCATTGAGAGGTTTTAGATCAACCAGGAGAAAGAGTGCTGGTCACTTACGTCCGGAAGGTCCTGGCCGTAAATGAATGGTCGGAACTTGATCACTTTTTACACGGCTGCGAGAACTCGCTGACCCGGCATCATAATGGTTAGATGCCGCATAAAACATACATCGGCAGGCTTACGCTATGACTCGTAAGACGCCGTCCGGCTACTGGATGGGTAATACTGAGTTCATTCAGAGGTTTTAGATCAACCAGGAGAAAGAGTGCTGGTCGGTTACGTCCGGAAGGTGCTGGCCGTAAATGAATGGTCAGAACTTGATCACTTTCTACACAGCTGCGAGAACTCGCTTAACCGGTTACAGAATGGTTAGATTCCGCATAAAACAGGCATCGGCAGGCTTACGCTATCACTCGTAAGACGCCGTCATGCCGCTGTATGAGTTGGACTGAGTTCATTGAGAGATTTTAGATCAACCAGGAGAAAGAGTGCTGGTCGGTTACGTCCGGAAGGTGCTGGCCGTAAATGAATGGTCGGAACTTGATCACTTTCTACACGGCTGCGAGAACTCGCTGACCCGGTAACATAATGGTTAGATGCCGCATAAAACAGACATCGGCAGGCTTACGCTATCACTCGCAAGACGCCGTCCGGCCACTGGATGAGTAGGACTGAGTTCATTGAGAGGTTTTAGATCAACCAGTGGAAAGAGTGCTGGTCGCTTACGTCATGAAGGTGCTGGCCGTAAATGAATGGTCGGAACTTGATCATTTTCTACACGGCTGCGAGAGCTCGCTTAAGCGGTAACAGAATGGTTAGATTCCACATAAAACAGACATCGGCAGGCTTACGCTATCACTCGCAAGACGCCGTCCGGCCACTGGATGAGTAGGACTGAGTTCATTAAGAGATTTTAGATCAACCAGGAGAAAGAGTGCTGGTCGCTTACGTCCGGAAGGTGCTGGCCGTAAATTAATGGTCGGAACTTGATCACTTTCTACACGGCTGCGAGAACTCGCTGACCCGGTAACATAATGGTTAGATTCCGCATAAAACAGACATCGGCAGGCTTACGCTCTCACTCGTAAGACGCCGTCCGGCTACTGGATGGGTATTACTGAGTTAATTGAGAGGTTTTAGATCAACCAGGAGGAAGAGTGCTGGTCGGTTACGTCCGGAAGGTGCTGGCCGTAAATGAATGGTCGGAACTTGATCACTTTCTACACGGCTGCGAGAACACGCTTAACCGGTTACAGAATGGTTAGATTCCGCATAAAACAGGCATCGGCAGGCTTACGCTATCACTCGTAAGACGTCGTCCGGCCACTGGATGAGTAGGACTGAGTTCATTGAGAGGTTTTAGATAAACCAGGAGAAAGAGTGATAGTAGCTTACGTCCGGAAGGTGCTGGCCGTAAATGAATGGTCGGAACTTGATCACTTTCTACACGGCTGCGAGAACTCGCTTAAGCGGTAACAAAATGGTTAGATTCCGCATAAAACAGACATCGGCAGGCTTACGCTATCACTCGCAAGACGCCGTCCGGCCACTGTATGAGTAAGACTGAGTTCATTAAGAGATTTTAGATCAACCAGGAGAAAGAGTGCTGGTCGCTTACGTCCGGAAGGTGCTGGCCGTAAATTAATGGTCGGAACTTGATCACTTTCTACACGGCTGCGAGAACTCGCTGACCCGGTACCATAATGGTTAGATTCCGCATAAAACAGACATCGGCAGGCTTACGCTATCACTCGTAAGACGCCGTCCGTCTACTGGTTAGGTATTACTGAGTTAATTGAGAGGTTTTAGATCAACCAGGAGGAAGAGTGCTGGTCGGTTACGTCCAGAAGATGCTGGCCGTAAATGAATGGTCTGAACCTGATCACTTTCTACACGGCCGCGAGAACTCGCTTAACCGGTAACATAATGGTTAGATTCCGCATAAAACAGACATCGGCAGGCTTACCCTATCGCTCGTAAGACGCCGTCCGGCTACTGGATGGGTAGGACTGAGTTCATTCAGAGATTTTAGATCAACCAGGAGAAAGAGTGCTGGTCGGTTACGTCCGGAAGGTGCTGGCCGTAAATGAATGGTCAGAACTTGATCACTTTCTACACAGCTGCGAGAACTCGCTTAACCGGTTACAGAATGGTTAGATTCCGCATAAAACAGGCATCGGCAGGCTTACGCTATCACTCGTAAGACGCCGTCATGCCGCTGTTTGAGTTGGACTGAGTTCATTGAGAGATTTTAGATCAACCAGGAGAAAGAGTGCTGGTCGGTTACGTCCGGAAGGTGCTGGCCGTAAATGAATGGTCGGAACTTGATCACTTTCTACACGGCTGCGAGAACTCGCTGACCCGGTAACATAATGGTTAGATGCCGCATAAAACAGACATCGGCAGGCTTACGCTATCACTCGTAAGACGCCGTCCGGCTTTTGGATGGGTATTACTGAGTTAATTGAGAGGTTTTAGATCAACCAGGAGGAAGAGTGCTGGTCGGTTGCGTCCAGAAGGTGCTGGCCGTAAATGAATGGTCGGAACTTGATCACTTTCTACACGGCTGCGAGAACTCGCTTAACCGGTTACAGAATGGTTAGATTCCGCATAAAACAGGCATCGGCAGGCTTACGCTATCACTCGTAAGACGTCGTCCGGCCACTGGATGAGTAGGGCTGAGTTCATTGAGAGGTTTTTAGATAAACCAGGAGAAAGAGTGATAGTCACTTACGTCCGGAAAGTGCTGGCCGTAAATGAATGGTCGGAACTTGATCACTTTCTACACGGCTGCGAGAACTCGCTTAACCGGTAAAAAAATGGTTAGATTCCGCATAAAACAGACATCGGCAGGCTTACGCTATCACTCGCAAGAAGCCGTCCGGCCACTGGATGAGTAGGACTGAGTTCATTGAGAGGTTTTAGATCAACCAGTAGAAAGAGTGCTGGTCGCTTACGTCATGAAGGTGCTGGCCGTAAATGAATGGTCGGAACTTGATCATTTTCTACACGGCTGCGAGAGCTCGCTTAAGCGGTAACAGAATGGTTAGATTCCGCATAAAACAGACATCGGCAGGCTTACGCTATCACTCGCAAGACGCCGTCCGGCCACTGGATGAGTAGGACTGAGTTCATTGAGAGGTTTTAGATCAACCAGGCGAAAGAGTGCTGGTCGCCTACGTCCGGAAGGTGCTGGCCGTAAATGAATGGTCTGAACCTGATCACTTTCTACACGGCTGCGAGAACTCGCTTAACCGGTAACATAATGGTTAGATTCCGCATATAACAGACATCGGCAGGCTTACGCTATCACTCGTAAGACGCCGTCCTGCCGCTGTATGAGTAGGACTGAGTTCATTAAGAGATTTTAGATCAACCAGGAGAAAGAGTGCTAGTCGCTTACGTCCGGAAGGTGCTGGCCGTAAATTAATGGTCGGAACTTGATCACTTTCTACACGGCTGCGAGAACTCGCTGACCCGGTAACATAATGGTTAGATTCCGCATAAAACAGACATCGGCAGGCTTACGCTCTCACTCGTAAGACGCCGTCCGGCTACTGGATGGGTATTACTGAGTTAATTGAGAGGTTTTAGATCAACCAGGAGGAAGAGTGCTGGTCGGTTACGTCCAGAAGGTGCTGGCCGTAAATGAATGGTCGGAACTTGATCACTTTCTACACGGCTGCGAGATCTCGCTTAACCGGTTACAGAATGGTTAGATTCAGCATAAAACAGGCATCGGCAGGCTTACGCTATCACTCGGAAGACGCCGTCCGGCCACTGGATGAGTAGGACTGAGTTCATTGAGAGGTTTTAGATCAACCAGGAGAAAGAGTGCTTGTCGCTTACGTCCAGAAGGTGCTGGCCGTAAATGAATGGTCGGAACATGATCACTTTCTACACGGCTGCGAGAACTAACTTAATCGGTAACAGTGTGGTTAGATTCCGCATAAAACAGACATCGGCAGGCTTACGCTATCACTCGTAAGACGCCGTCCGGCCACTGGATGAGTAGGACTGAGTTCATTGAGAGGTTTTAGATCAACCAGGAGAAAGAGTGCTGGTCGCTTACGTCCGGAAGGTGCTGGCCGTAAATGAATGGTCTGAACCTGATCACTTTCTACACGGCTGCGAGAACTCGCTTAACCGGTAACATAATGGTTAGATTCCGCATAAAACAGACATCGGCAGGCTTACGCTATCACTCGTAAGACGCCGTCCGGCTACTGGACGGGTAGGACAGAGCTCATTCAGAGGTTTCAGATCAACCAGGAGAAAGAGTGCTGGTCGGTTACGTCCGGAAGGTGCTGGCCGTAAATGAATGGTCTGAACCTGATCACTTTCTACACGGCTGCGAGAACTCGCTTAACCGGTTACAGAATGGTTAGATTCCGCATAAAACAGGCATCGGCAGGCTTACGCTATCACTCGGAAGACGCCGTCCGGCCACTGGATGAGTAGGACTGAGTTCATTGAGAGGTTTTAGATCAACCAGGAGAAAAAGTGCTGGTCGCTAACGTCATGAAGGGGCTGGCCGAAAATGAATGGTCGGAACTTGATCACTTTCTACACGGCTGCGAGAACTCGCTGACCCGGTAACATAATGGTTAGATTCCGCATAAAACAGACATCGGCAGGCTTATGCTATCACTCGTAAGACGCCGTCCGGCCACTGGATGAGTAGGACTGAGTTCATTGAGAGGTTTTAGATCAACCAGGAGAAAGAGTGCTGGTCGCTTACGTCCGGAAGGTGCTGGCCGTAAATGAATGGTCTGAACCTGATCACTTTCTACATGGCTGCGAGAACTCGCTTAACCGGTTACAGAATGGTTAGATTCCGCATAAAACAGGCATCGGCAGGCTTACGCTATCACTCGGAAGACGCCGTCCGGCCACTGGATGAGTCGGACTGAGTTCATTGAGAGGTTTTAGATCAACCAGGAGAAAAGTGCTGGTTGCTAACGTCATGAAGGGGCTGGCCGGAAATAAATGGTCGGAACATGATCACTTTCTACACGGCTGCGAGAACTCGCTGACCCGGTAACATAATGGTTAGATTCCGCATAAACCAGACATCGGCAGGCTTACGCTCTCACTCGTAAGACGCCGTCCGGCTACTGGATGGGTATTACTGAGTTAATTGAGAGGTTTTAGATCAACCAGGAGGAAGAGTGCTGGTCGGTTACGTCCAGAAGGTGCTGGCCGTAAATGAATGGTCGGAACTTGATCACTTTCTACACGGCTGCGAGATCTCGCTTAACCGGTTACAGAATGGTTAGATTCCGCATAAAACAGGCATCGGCAGGCTTACGCTATCACTCGGAAGACGCCGTCCGGCCACTGGATGAGTAGGACTGAGTTCATTGAGAGGTTTTAGATCAACCAGGAGAAAGAGTGCTTGTCGCTTACGTCTAGAAGGTGCTGGCCGTAAATGAATGGTCGGAACTTGATCACTTTCTACACGGCTGCGAGAACTCACCTAATCGGTAACAGTGTGGTTAGATTCCGCATAAAACAGACATCGCCAGGCTTACGCTATCACTCGTAAGACGCCGTCCGGCCACTGGATGAGTAGGACTGAGTTCATTGAGAGGTTTTAGATCAACCAGGAGAAAGAGTGCTGGTCGCTTACGTCCGGAAGGTGCTGGCCGTAAATGAATGGTCTGAACCTGATCACTTTCTACACGGCTGCGAGAACTCGCTTAACCGGTAACATAATTGTTAGATTCCGCATAAAACCGACATCGGCAGGCTTACGCTATCACTCGTAAGACGCCGTCCGGCTACTGGATGGGTAGGACTGAGTTCATTCAGAGGTTTTAGATCAACCAGGAGAAAGAGTGCTGGTCGGTTACGTCCGGAAGGTGCTGGCCGTAAATGAATGGTCAGAACTTGATCACTTTCTACACGGCTGCGAGAACTCGCTTAACCGGTCACAGAATGGTTAGATTCCGCATAAAACAGGCATCGGCAGGCTTACGCTATCACTCGTAAGACGCCGTCCGGCTACTGGATGAGTAGGACTGAGTTCCTTGAGAGGTTTTAGATCAACCAGGAGAAAAAGTGCTGCTCGCTAACGTCATGAAGGGGCTGGCCGGAAATCAATGGTCGGAACTTGGTCACTTTCTACACGGCTGCGAGAACTCACTTAATCGGTAAAGGTGTGGTTAGAATCCGCATAAAACAGACATCGGCAGGCTTTCGCTATCATTCGCAAGACGTTATCCGGCCACTGGATGAGTAGGACTGAGTTCATTGAGAGATTTTAGATCAACCAGGAGAAAGAGTGCTGGTCGATTACGTCCGGAAGGTGCTGGCCGTAAATGAATGGTCTGAACCTGATCACTTTCTACACGGCTGCGAGAACTCGCTTAACCGGTTACAGAATGGTTAGATTCCGCATAAAACAGGCATCGGCAGGCTTATGCTATCACTCGTAAGACGCCGTCCGGCTACTGGATGGGTAGGACTGAGTTCATTGAGAGGTTTTAGATCAACCAGGAGACAGAGTGCTGGTTGGTTACGTCCGGAAGGTGCTGGCCGTAAATGAATGGTCGGAACTTGATCACTCTCTAAACGGCTGCGAGAACTCGCTTAACCGGTTACAGAATGGTTAGATTCCGCATAAAACAGGCATCGGCCGGCTTACGCTATCACTCGTAAGACGCCGTCCGGCCACTGGATGAGTACGACTGAGTTAATTGAGAGGTTTTAGATCAACCAGAAGAAAGAGTGCTGGTCGCTTACGTCCGGAAGGTGCTGGCCATAAATGAAAGGTCGGAACTTGATCACTTTCTACACGGCTGCGAGAACTCACTTAATCGGTAAAGGTGTGGTTAGAATCCGCATAAAACAGACATCGGCAGGCTTTCGCTATCATTCGCAAGACGTTATCCGGCCACTGGATGAGTAGGACTGAGTTCATTGAGAAATTTAAGATCAACCAGGAGAAAGAGTGCTGGTCGCTTACGTCCGGAAGGTGCTGGCCGTAAATGAATGGTCTGAACCTGATCACTTTCTACACGGCTGCGAGAACTCGCTTAACCGGTTACAGAATGGTTAGATTCCGCATAAAACAGGCATCGGCAGGCTTATGCTATCACTCGTAAGACGCCGTCCGGCTACTGGTTGGGTAGGACTGAGTTCATTGAGAGGTTTTAGATCAACCAGGAGACAGAGTGCTGGTTGGTTACGTCCGGAAGGTGCTGGCCGTAAATGAATGTTCGGAACTTGATCACTCTCTAAACGGCTGCGAGAACTCGCTTAACCGGTTACAGAATGGTTAGATTCCGCATAAAACAGGCGTCGGCCGGCTTACGCTATCACTCGTAAGACGCCGTCCGGCCACTGGATGAGTACGACTGAGTTAATTGAGAGGTTTTAGATCAACCAGAAGAAATAGTGCTTGTCGCTTACGTCCGGAAGGTGCTGGCCGTAAATGAATGGTCGGAACTTGATCACTTTCTACACGGCTGCGAGAGCTCGCTTAAGCGGTAACCGAATGGTTAGATTCCGCATAAAACAGACATCGGCAGGCTTACGCTATCAGTCGCAAGACGCCGTCCGGCCACTGGATGAGTAGGACTGAGTTCATTGAGAGGTTTTAGATCAACCAGGAGAAAGAGTGCTGGTCGCTTACGTCCGGAAGGTGCTGGCCGTAAATGAATGATCTGAACCTGATCACTTTCTACATGGCTGCGAGAACTCGCTTAACCGGCTACAGAATGGTTAGATTCCGCATAAAACAGGCATCGGCAGGCTTACGCTATCACTCGGAAGACGCCGTCCGGCCACTGGATGAGTAGGACTGAGTTCATTGAGAGGTTTTAGATCAACCAGGAGAAAAAGTGCTGGTCGCTAACGTCATGAAGTGGCTGGCCGGAAATGAATGGTCGGAACTTGATCACTTTCTACACGGCTGCGAGAACTGACCTAATCGGTAACAGTGTGGTTAGATTCCGCATAAAACAGACATCGGCAGGTTTACGCTATCGCTCGTAAGACGCCGTCTGGCCACTGGATGAGTAGGACTGAGTTCATTGAGAGGTTTTAGATCAACCAGGAGAAAGAGTGCTGGTCACTTACGTCCGGAAGGTCCTGGCCGTAAATGAATGGTCTGAATCTGATCACTTTCTACACGGCTGCGAGAACTCGCTTAACCGGTAACATAATGGTTAGATTCCGCATAAAACAGACATCGGCAGGCTTACGCTATCACTCGTAAGACGCCGTCATGCCGCTGTATGAGTAGGACTGAGTTCATTGAGAGATTTTAGATCAACCAGGAGAAAGAGTGCTGGTCGCTTACGTCCGGAAGGTGTTGGCCGTAAATGAATGGTCGGAACTTGATCACTTTCTACACGGCTGCGAGAACTCGCTGACCCGGTAACATAATGGTTAGATGCCGCATAAAACAGACATCGGCAGGCTTACGCTTTCACTCGTAAGACGCCGTCCGGCTACTGGATGGGTAGGACTGAGTTCATTCAGAGGTTTTAGATCAACCAGGAGAAAGAGTGCTGGTCGGTTACGTCCGGAAGGTGCTGGCCGTAAATGAATGGTCGGAACTTGATCACTTTCTACACGGCTGCGAGAACACGCTTAACCGGTTACAGAATGGTTAGATTCCGCATAAAACAGGCATCGCCAGGTTTACGCTATCACTCGTAAGACGCCGTCCGGCCACTGGATGAGTAGGACTGAGTTCATTGAGAGGTTTTAGATCAACCAGGAGAAAGAGTGCTGGTCACTTACGTCCGGAAGGTCCTGGCCGTAAATTAATGGTCTGAATCTGATCACTTTCTACACGGCTGCGAGAACTCGCTTAACCGGTAACATAATGGTTAGATTCCGCATAAAACAGACATCGGCAGGCTTACGCTATCACTCGTAAGACGCCGTCATGCCGCTGTATGAGTAGGACTGAGTTCATTGAGAGATTTTAGATCAACCAGGAGAAAGAGTGCTGGTCGCTTACGTCCGGAAGGTGCTGGCCGTAAATGAATGGTCGGAACTTGATCACTTTCTACACGGCTGCTAGAACTCGCTGACC
Source organism: Amblyomma americanum (assembly GCA_030143305.2). NCBI lineage: Eukaryota > Metazoa > Arthropoda > Arachnida > Ixodida > Ixodidae > Amblyomma > Amblyomma americanum. The sequence continues at coordinate 182,902 of JARKHS020036297.1, read as the reverse complement.
CGGTAACATAATGGTTAGATGCCGCATTAAACAGACATCGGCAGGCTTACGCTATCACTCGTAAGACGCCGTCCGGCTACTGGACGGGTAGGACAGAGCTCATTCAGAGGTTTCAGATCAACCAGGAGAAAGAGTGCTGGTCGGTTACGTCCGGAAGGTGCTGGCCGTAAATGAATGGTCCGAACTTGATCACTTTCGACACGGCTGCGAGAACACGCTTAACCGGTTAGAGAATGGTTAGATTCCGCATAAAACAGGCAACGGCAGGCTTACGCTATCACTCGTAAGACGTCGTCCGGCCACTGGATGAGTATGACTGAGTTCATTGAGAGGTTTTAGATAAACCAGGAGAAAGAGTGATAGTCGCTTACGTCCGGAAGGTGCTGGCCGTAAATGAATGGTTGGAACTTGATCACTTTCTACACGGCTGCGAGAACTCGCTTAACCGGTAACAAAATGGTTAGATTCCGCATTAAACAGACATCGGCAGGCTTACGCTATCACTCGCAAGACGCCGTCCGGCCACTGGATGAGTACGACTGAGTTAATTGAGAGGTTTTAGATCAACCAGAAGAAAGAGTGCTGGTCGCTTACGTCCGGAAGGTGCTGGCCATAAATGAAAGGTCGGAACTTGATCACTTTCTACACGGCTGCGAAAACTGACTTAATCGGTAACAGTGTGGTTCGATTCCGCATAAAATAGACATCGGCAGGCTTACGCTATCACTCGTAAGACGCCGTCCGGCCACTGGATGAGTAGGACTGAGTTCATTGAGAGGTTTTAGATCAACCAGGAGAAAGAGTGCTGGTCGCTTACGTCCGGTAGGTGCTGGCCGTAAATGAATGGTCGGAACTTGATCACTTTCTACACGGCTGCGAGAGCTCGCTTAAGCGGTAACCGAATGGTTAGATTCCGCATAAAACAGACATCGGCAGGCTTACGCTATCAGTCGCAAGACGCCGTCCGGCCACTGGATGAGTATGACTGAGTTCATTGAGAGGTTTTAGATAAACCAGGAGAAAGAGTGATAGTCGCTTACGTCCGGAAGGTGCTGGCCGTAAATGAATGGTTGGAACTTGATCACTTTCTACACGGCTGCGAGAACTCGCTTAACCGGTTACAGAATGGTTAGATTCCGCATAAAACAGGCGTCGGCCGGCTTATGCTATCACTCGTAAGACGCCGTCCGGCCACTGGATGAGTACGACTGAGTTAATTGAGAGGTTTTAGATCAACCAGAAGAAATAGTGCTTGTCGCTTACGTCCGGAAGGTGCTGGCTATAAATGAAAGGTCGGAACTTGATCACTTTCTACACGGCTGCGAAAACTGACTTAATCGGTAAAAGTGTGGTTAGATTCCGCATAAAATAGACATCGGCAGGCTTACGCTATCACTCGTAAGACGCCGTCCGGCCACTGGATGAGTAGGACTGAGTTCATTGAGAGGTTTTAGATCAACCAGGAGAAAGAGTGCTGGTCGCTTACGTCCGGTAGGTGCTGGCCGTAAATGAATGTTCGGAACTTGATCACTTTCTACACGGCTGCGAGAGCTCGCTTAAGCGGTAACCGAATGGTTAGATTCCGCATAAAACAGACATCGGCAGGCTTACGCTATCAGTCGCAAGACGCCGTCCGGCCACTGGATGAGTAGGACTGAGTTCATTGAGAGGTTTTAGATCAACCAGGAGAAAGAGTGCTGGTCGCTTACGTCCGGAAGGTGCTGGCCGTAAATGAATGATCTGAACCTGATCACTTTCTACATGGCTGCGAGAACTCGCTTAACCGGCTACAGAATGGTTAGATTCCGCATAAAACAGGCATCGGCAGGCTTACGCTATCACTCGGAAGACGCCGTCCGGCCACTGGATGAGTAGGACTGAGTTCATTGAGAGGTTTTAGATCAACCAGGAGAAAAAGTGCTGGTCGCTAACGTCATGAAGGGGCTGGCCGGAAATGAATGGTCGGAACTTGATCACTTTCTACACGGCTGCGAGAACTGACTTAATCGGTAACAGTGTGGTTAGATTCCGCATAAAGCAGACATCGGCAGGTTTACGCTATCGCTCGTAAGACGCCGTCTGGCCACTGGATGAGTAGGACTGAGTTCATTGAGAGGTTTTAGATCAACCAGGAGAAAGAGTGCTGGTCACTTACGTCAGGAAGGTCCTGGCCGTAAATGAATGGTCTGAATCTGATCACTTTCTACACGGCTGCGAGAACTCGCTTAACCGGTAACATAATGGTTAGATTCCGCATAAAACAGACATCGGCAGGCTTACGCTATCACTCGTAAGACGCCGTCATGCCGCTGTATGAGTAGGACTGAGTTCATTGAGAGATTTTAGATCAACCAGGAGAAAGAGTGCTGGTCGCTTACGTCCGGAAGGTGCTGGCCGTAAATGAATGGTCGGAACTTGATCACTTTCTACACGGCTGCTAGAACTCGCTGACCCGGTAACATAATGGTTAGATGCCGCATTAAACAGACATCGGCAGGCTTACGCTATCACTCGTAAGACGCCGTCCGGCTACTGGACGGGTAGGACAGAGCTCATTCAGAGGTTTCAGATCAACCAGGAGAAAGAGTGCTGGTCGGTTACGTCCGGAAGGTGCTGGCCGTAAATGAATTTTCCGAACTTGATCACTTTCGACACGGCTGCGAGAACACGCTTAACCGGTTAGAGAATGGTTAGATTCCGCATAAAACAGGCAACGGCAGGCTTACGCTATCACTCGTAAGACGTCGTCCGGCCACTGGATGAGTATGACTGAGTTTATTGAGAGGTTTTAGATAAACCAGGAGAAAGAGTGATAGTCGCTTACGTCCGGAAGGTGCTGGCCGTAAATGAATGGTTGGAACTTGATCACTTTCTACACGGCTGCGAGAACTCGCTTAACCGGTAACAAAATGGTTAGATTCCGCATTAAACAGACATCGGCAGGCTTACGCTATCACTCGCAAGACGCCGTCCGGCCACTAGATGAGTACGACTGAGTTAATTGAGAGGTTTTAGATCAACCAGAAGAAAGAGTGCTGGTCGCTTACGTCCGGAAGGTGCTGGCCATAAATGAAAGGTCGGAACTTGATCACTTTCTACACGGCTGCGAGAACTCACTTAATCGGTAAAGGTGTGGTTAGAATCCGCATAAAACAGACATCGGCAGGCTTTCGCTATCATTCGCAAGACGTTATCCGGCCACTGGATGAGTAGGACTGAGTTCATTGAGAAATTTTAGATCAACCAGGAGAAAGAGTGCTGGTCGCTTACGTCCGGAAGGTGCTGGCCGTAAATGAATGGTCTGAACCTGATCACTTTCTACACGGCTGCGAGAACTCGCATAACCGGTTACAGAATGGTTAGATTCCGCATAAAACAGGCATCGGCAGGCTTACGCTATCACTCGGAAGACGCCGTCCGGCCACTGGATGAGTAGGACTGAGTTCATTGAGAGGTTTTAGATCAACCAGGAGAAAAAGTGCTGGTCGCTAACGTCATGAAGGGGCTGGCCGGAAATGAATGGTCGGAACTTGATCACTTTCTACACGGCTGCGAGAACTGACTTAATCGGTAACAGTGTGGTTAGATTCCGCATAAAACAGACATCGGCAGGTTTACGCTATCGCTCGTAAGACGCCGTCTGGCCACTGGATGAGTAGGACTGAGTTCATTGAGAGGTTTTAGATCAACCAGGAGAAAGAGTGCTGGTCACTTACGTCCGGAAGGTCCTGGCCGTAAATGAATGGTCTGAATCTGATCACTTTCTACACGGCTGCGAGAACTCGCTTAACCGGTAACATAATGGTTAGATTCCGCATAAAACAGACATCGGCAGGCTAACGCTATCACTCGAAAGACGCCGTCATGCCGCTGTATGAGTAGGACTGAGTTCATTGAGAGATTTTAGATCAACCAGGAGAAAGAGTGCTGGTCGCTTACGTCCGGAAGGTGTTGGCCGTAAATGAATGGTCGGAACTTGATCACTTTCTACACGGCTGCGAGAACTCGCTGACCCGGTAACATAATGGTTAGATGCCGCATAAAACAGACATCGGCAGGCTTACGCTTTCACTCGTAAGACGCCGTCCGGCTACTGGATGGGTAGGACTGAGTTCATTCAGAGGTTTTAGATCAACCAGGAGAAAGAGTGCTGGTCGGTTACGTCCGGAAGGTGCTGGCCGTAAATGAATGGTCGGAACTTGATCACTTTCTACACGGCTGCGAGAACACGCTTAACCGGTTACAGAATGGTTAGATTCCGCATAAAACAGGCATCGCCAGGTTTACGCTATCACTCGTAAGACGCCGTCCGGCCACTGGATGAGTAGGACTGAGTTCATTGAGAGGTTTTAGATCAACCAGGAGAAAGAGTGCTGGTCACTTACGTCCGGAAGGTCCTGGCCGTAAATTAATGGTCTGAATCTGATCACTTTCTACACGGCTGCGAGAACTCGCTTAACCGGTAACATAATGGTTAGATTCCGCATAAAACAGACATCGGCAGGCTTACGCTATCACTCGTAAGACGCCGTCATGCCGCTGTATGAGTAGGACTGAGTTCATTGAGAGATTTTAGATCAACCAGGAGAAAGAGTGCTGGTCGCTTACGTCCGGAAGGTGCTGGCCGTAAATGAATGGTCGGAACTTGATCACTTTCTACACGGCTGCTAGAACTCGCTGACCCGGTAACATAATGGTTAGATGCCGCATTAAACAGACATCGGCAGGCTTACGCTATCACTCGTAAGACGCCGTCCGGCTACTGGACGGGTAGGACAGAGCTCATTCAGAGGTTTCAGATCAACCAGGAGAAAGAGTGCTGGTCGGTTACGTCCGGAAGGTGCTGGCCGTAAATGAATGGTCCGAACTTGATCACTTTCGACACGGCTGCGAGAACACGCTTAACCGGTTAGAGAATGGTTAGATTCCGCATAAAACAGGCAACGGCAGGCTTACGCTATCACTCGTAAGACGTCGTCCGGCCACTGGATGAGTAGGACTGAGTTCATTGAGAGGTTTTAGATAAACCAGGAGAAAGAGTGATAGTCGCTTACGTCCGGAAGGTGCTGGCCGTAAATGAATGGTTGGAACTTGATCACTTTCTACACGGCTGCGAGAACTCGCTTAACCGGTAACAAAATGGTTAGATTCCGCATTAAACAGACATCGGCAGGCTTACGCTATCACTCGCAAGACGCCGTCCGGCCACTGGATGAGTACGACTGAGTTAATTGAGAGGTTTTAGATCAACCAGAAGAAAGAGTGCTGGTCGCTTACGTCCGGAAGGTGCTGGCCATAAATGAAAGGTCGGAACTTGATCACTTTCTACACGGCTGCGAGAACTCACTTAATCGGTAAAGGTGTGGTTAGAATCCGCATAAAACAGACATCGGCAGGCTTTCGCTATCATTCGCAAGACGTTATCCGGCCACTGGATGAGTAGGACTGAGTTCATTGAGAAATTTTAGATCAACCAGGAGAAAGAGTGCTGATCGCTTACGTCCGGAAGGTGCTGGCCGTAAATGAATGGTCTGAACCTGATCACTTTCTACACGGCTGCGAGAACTCGCATAACCGGTTACAGAATGGTTAGATTCCGCATAAAACAGGCATCGGCAGGCTTATGCTATCACTCGTAAGACGCCGTCCGGCTACTGGATGGGTAGGACTGAGTTCATTGAGAGGTTTTAGATCAACCAGGAGACAGAGTGCTGGTTGGTTACGTCCGGAAGGTGCTGGCCGTAAATGAATGGTCGGAACTTGATCACTCTCTAAACGGCTGCGCGAACTCGCTTAACCGGTTACAAAATGGTTAGATTCCGCATAAAACAGGCGTCGGCCGGCTTACGCTATCACTCGTAAGACGCCGTCCGGCCACTGGATGAGTACGACTGAGTTAATTGAGAGGTTTTAGATCAACCAGAAGAAAGAGTGCTGGTCGCTTACGTCCGGAAGGTGCTGGCCATAAATGAAAGGTCGGAACTTGATCACTTTCTACACGGCTGCGAGAACTCACTTAATCGGTAAAGGTGTGGTTAGAATCCGCATAAAAAAGACATCGGCAGGCTTTCGCTATCATTCGCAAGACATTATCCGGCCACTGGATGAGTAGGACTGAGTTCATTGAGAAATTTTAGATCAACCAGGAGAAAGAGTGCTGGTCGCTTACGTCCTGAAGGTGCTGGCCATAAATGAAAGGTCGGAACTTGATCACTTTCTACACGGCTGCGAGAACTGACTTAATCGGTAACAGTGTGGTTAGATTCCGCATAAAATAGACATCGGCAGGCTTACGCTATCACTCGTAAGACGCCGTCCGGCCACTGGATGAGTAGGACTGAGTTCATTGAGAGGTTTTAGATCAACCAGGAGAAAGAGTGCTTGTCATTTACGTCCGGAAGGTGCTGGCCGTAAATGAATGGTCTGATCCTGATCACTTTCTACACTTCTGCGAGAACTCGCTTACCCGGTAACATAATGGTTAGATTCCGCATAAAACAGACATCGGCAGGCTTACGCTATCACTCGTAAGACGCTGTCATGCCGCTGTATGAGTCGGACTGAGTTCATTGAGAGATTTTAGATCAACCAGGAGAAAGAGTGCTGGTCGCTTACGTCCGGTAGGTGCTGGCCGTAAATGAATGGTCGGAACTTGATCACTTTCTACACGGCTGCGAGAGCTCGCTTAAGCGGTAACCGAATGGTTAGATTCCGCATAAAACAGACATCGGCAGGCTTACGCTATCAGTCGCAAGACGCCGTCCGCCCACTGGATGAGTAGGACTGAGTTCATTGAGAGGTTTTAGATCAACCAGGAGAAAGAGTGCTGGTCGCTTACGTCCGGAAGGTGCTGACCGGAAATGAATGGTCGGAACTTGATCACTTTCTACACGGCTGCGAGAACTGACTTAATCGGTAACAGTGTGGTTAGATTCCGCATAAAACAGACATCGGCAGGTTTACGCTATCGCTCGTAAGACGCCGTCTGGCCACTGGATGAGTAGGACTGAGTTCATTGAGAGGTTTTAGATCAACCAGGAGAAAGAGTGCTGGTCACTTACGTCCGGAAGGTCCTGGCCGTAAATGAATGGTCTGAATCTGATCACTTTCTACACGGCTGCGAGAACTCGCTTAACCGGTAACATAATGGTTAGATTCCGCATAAAACAGACATCGGCAGGCTTACGCTATCACTCGTAAGACGCCGTCATGCCGCTGTATGAGTAGGACTGAGTTCATTGAGAGATTTTAGATCAACCAGGAGAAAGAGTGCTGGTCGCTTACGTCCGGAAGGTGCTGGCCGTAAATGAATGGTCGGAACTTGATCACTTTCTACACGGCTGCGAGAACTCGCTGACCCGGTAACATAATGGTTAGATGCCGCATAAAACAGACATCGGCAGGCTTACGCTTTCACTCGTAAGACGCCGTCCGGCTACTGGATGGGTAGGACTGAGTTCATTCAGAGGTTTTAGATCAACCAGGAGAAAGAGTGCTGGTCGATTACGTCCGGAAGGTGCTGGCCGTAAATGAATGGTCGGAACTTGATCACTTTCTACACGGCTGCGAGAACACGCTTAACCGGTTACAGAATGGTTAGATTCCGCATAAAACAGGCATCGCCAGGTTTACGCTATCACTCGTAAGACGCCGTCCGGCCACTGGATGAGTAGGACTGAGTTCATTGAGAGGTTTTAGATCAACCAGGAGAAAGAGTGCTGGTCACTTACGTCCGGAAGGTCCTGGCCGTAAATGAATGGTCTGAATCTGATCACTTTCTACACGGCTGCGAGAACTCGCTTAACCGGTAACATAATGGTTAGATTCCGCATAAAACAGACATCGGCAGGCTTACGCTATCGCTCGTAAGACGCCGTCCGGCCACTGGATGAGTACGACTGTGTTCATTGAGAGGTTTTAGATCAACCAGGAGAAAGAGTGCTGGTCACTTACGTCCGGAAGGTCCTGGCCGTAAATGAATGGTCTGAATCTGATCACTTTCTACACGGCTGCGAGAACTCGCTTAACCGGTAACATAATGGTTAGATTCCGCATAAAACAGACATCGGCAGGCTTACGCTATCACTCGTAAGACGCCGTCATGCCGCTGTATGAGTAGGACTGAGTTCATTGAGAGATTTTAGATCAACCAGGAGAAAGAGTGCTGGTCGCTTACGTCCGGAAGGTGCTGGCCGTAAATGAATGGTCGGAACTTGATCACTTTCTACACGGCTGCTAGAACTCGCTGACCCGGTAACATATAGGTTAGATGCCGCATAAAACAGACATCGGCAGGCTTACGCTATCACTCGTAAGACGCCGTCCGGCTGCTGGATGGGTATTACTGAGTTAATTGAGAAGTTTTAGATCAACCAGGAGGAAGAGTGCTGGTGGGTTACGTCCAGAAGGTGCCGGCCGTAAATGAATGGTCAGAACTTGATCACTTTCTACACGGCTGCGAGAACTCACTTAATCGGTAATATAATGGTTAGATTCCGCATAAAACAGACATCGGCAGGCTTACGCTATCACTCGTAAGACGCCGTCCGGCTACTGGATGGGTAGGACTGAGTTCATTGAGAGGTTTTAGATCAACCAGGAGAAAGAGTGCTGGTCACTTACGTCCGGAAGGTCCTGGCCGTAAATGAATGGTCTGAATCTGATCACTTTCTACACGGCTGCGAGAACTGACTTAATCGGTAACAGTGTGGTTAGATTCCGCATAAAACAGACATCGGCAGGTTTACGCTATCGCTCGTAAGACGCCGTCCGGCTACTGGATGGGTAGGACTGAGTTCATTGAGAGGTTTTAGATCAACCAGAAGAAAGAGTGCTGGTCGCTTACGTCCAGAAGGTGCTGGGCTTAAATGAAAGGTCGGAACTTGATCACTTTCTACACTGCTGCGAGAACTGACTTAATCGGTTACAGAATGGTTAGATTCCGCATAAAACAGGCATCGGCCGGCTTACGCTATCACTCGTAAGACGCCGTCCGGCCACTGGATGAGTACGACTGAGTTCATTGAGAGGTTTTAGATCAACCAGGAGAAAAAGTGCTGGTCGCTAACGTCATGAAGGGGCTGGCCGTAAATGAATGGTCTGAACCTGATCACTTTCTACACGGCTGCGAGAACTCGCTTAACCGGTAACATAATTGTTAGATTCCGCATAAAACAGACATCGGCAGGCTTACGCTATCACTCGTAAGACGCCGTCCAGCCACTGGATGGGTAGGACTGAGTTCATTGAGAGGTTTTAGATCAACCAGGAGAAAGAGTGCTGGTCGCTTACGTCCGGAAGGTGCTGGCCGTAAATGAATGGTCTGAACCTGATCACTTTCTACACGGCTGCGAGAACTCGCTTAACCGGTAACATAATTGTTAGATTCCGCATAAAACAGACATCGGCAGGCTTACGCTATCACTCGTAAGACGCCGTCCGGCTACTGGATGGGTAGGACTGAGTTCATTCAGAGGTTTTAGATCAACCAGGAGAAAGAGTGCTGGTCGGTTACGTCCGGAAGGTGCTGGCCGTAAATGAATGGTCAGAACTTGATCACTTTCTACACGGCTGCGAGAACTCGCTTAACCGGTCACAGAATGGTTAGATTCCGCATAAAACAGGCATCGGCAGGCTTACGCTATCACTCGTAAGACGCCGTCCGGCTACTGGATGGGTAGGACTGAGTTCATTGAGAGGTTTTAGATCAACCAGGAGACAGAGTGCTGGTTGGTTACGTGCGGAAGGTGCTGGCCGTAAATGAATGGTCGGAACTTGATCACTCTCTAAACGGCTGCGAGAACTCGCTTAACCGGTTACAGAATGGTTAGATTCCGCATAAAACAGGCATCGGCCGGCTTACGCTATCACTCGTAAGACGCCGTCCGGCTACTGGATGGGTAGGACTGAGTTCATTGAGAGGTTTTAGATCAACCAGAAGAAAGAGTGCTGGTCGCTTACGTCCAGAAGGTGCTGGGCTTAAATGAAAGGTCGGAACTTGATCACTTTCTACACTGCTGCGAGAACTGACTTAATCGGTTACAGAATGGTTAGATTCCGCATAAAACAGGCATCGGCCGGCTTACGCTATCACTCGTAAGACGCCGTCCGGCCACTGGATGAGTACGACTGAGTTCATTGAGAGATATTAGATCAACCAGAAGAAAGAGTGCTGGTCGCTTACGTCCGGAAGGTGCTGGCCATGAATGAAAGGTCGGAACTTGATCACTTTCTACACTGCTGCGAGAACTGACTTAATCGGTAACAGTGTGGTTAGATTCCGCATAAACCAGACATCGGCAGGCTTACGCTTTCACTCGTAAGACGCCGTCCAGCCACTGGATGGGTAGGACTGAGTTCTTTGAGAGGTTTTAGATCAACCAGGAGAAAGAGTGCTGGTCGCTAACGTCATGAAGGTGCTGGCCGGAAATGAATGGTCGGAACTTGATCACTTTCTACACGGCTGCGAGAACTCGCTTACCCGGTAACATAATGGTTAGATTCCGCATAAAACAGACATCGGCAGGTTTACGCTATCGCTCGTATGACGCCGTCTGGCCACTGGATGAGTAGGACTGAGTTCATTGAGAGATTTTAGATCAACCAGGAGAAAGAGTGCTGGTCGCTTACGTCCGGAAGGTGCTGGCCGTAAATGAATGGTCTGAATCTGATCACTTTCTACATGGCTGCGAGAACTCGCTTAACCGGTAACATAATGGTTAGATTCCGCATAAAACAGACATCGGCCGGCTTACGCTATCACTCGTAAGACGCCGTCATGCCGCTGTATGAGTAGGACTGAGTTCATTGAGAGATTTTAGATCAACCAGGAGAAAGAGTGCTGGTCGCTAACGTCATGAAGGGGCTGGCCGGAAATGAATGGTCGGAACTTGATCACTTTCTACACGGCTGCGAGAACTGACTTAATCGGTAACAGTGTGGTTAGATTCCGCATAAAACAGACATCGGCAGGTTTACGCTATCGCTCGTATGACGCCGTCTGGCCACTGGATGGGTAGGACTGAGCTCATTCAGTGGTTTTAGATCAACCAGGAGAAAGAGTGCTGGTCACTTACGTCCGGAAGGTCCTGGCCGTAAATGAATGGTCGGAACTTGATCACTTTCTACACGGCTGCGAGAACTGACTTAATCGGTAACATAATGGTTAGATTCCGCATAAAACAGACATCGGCAGGCTTACGCTATCGCTCGTAAGACGCCGTCTGGCCACTGGTTGAGTAGGACTGTGTTCATTGAGAGATATTAGATCAACCAGGAGAAAGAGTGCTGGTCGCTTACGTCCGGAAGGTCCTGGCCGTAAATGAATGATCGGAACTTGATCACTTTCTACACGGCTGCGAGAACTCGCTGACCCGGTAACATAATGGTTAGATGCCGCATAAACCAGACATCGGCAGGCTTACGCTTTCACTCGTAAGACGCCGTCCGGCTACTGGATGGGTAGGACTGAGCTCATTCAGTGGTTTTAGATCAACCAGGAGAAAGAGTGCTGGTCGCTAACGTCATGAAGGGGCTGGCCGGAAATGAATGGTCGGAACTTGATCACTTTCTACACGGCTGCGAGAACTGACTTAATCGGTAACAGTGTGGTTAGATTCCGCATAAAACAGACATCGGCAGGTTTACGCTATCGCTCGTATGACGCCGTCTGGCCACTGGATGAGTAGGACTGAGTTCATTGAGAGGTTTTAGATCAACCAGGAGAAAGAGTGCTGGTCACTTACGTCCGGAAGGTCCTGGCCGTAAATGAATGGTCGGAACTTGATCACTTTCTACACGGCTGCGAGAACTCGCTTAACCGGTAACATAATGGTTAGATTCCGCATAAAACAGACATCGGCCGGCTTACGCTATCACTCGTAAGACGCCGTCATGCCGCTGTATGAGTAGGACTGAGTTCATTGAGAGATTTTAGATCAACCAGGAGAAAGAGTGCTGGTCGCTTACGTCCGGAATGTGCTGGCCGTAAATGAATGGTCGGAACTTGATCACTTTCTACACGGCAGCTAGAACTCGCTGACCAGGTAACATAATGGTTAGATGCCGCATAAACCAGACATCGGCAGGCTTACGCTTTCACTCGTAAGACGCCGTCCGGCTACTGGATGGGTAGGACTGAGTTCATTGAGAGGTTTTAGATCAACCAGGAGAAAGAGTGCTGGTCACTTACGTCCGGAAGGTCCTGGCCGTAAATGAATGGTCTGAATCTGATCACTTTCTACATGGCTGCGAGAACTCGCTTAACCGGTAACATAATGGTTAGATTCCGCATAAAACAGACATCGGCCGGCTTACGCTATCACTCGTAAGACGCCGTCATGCCGCTGTATGAGTAGGACTGAGTTCATTGAGAGATTTTAGATCAACCAGGAGAAAGAGTGCTGGTCGCTTACGTCCGGAATGTGCTGGCCGTAAATGAATGGTCGGAACTTGATCACTTTCTACACGGCTGCTAGAACTCGCTGACCAGGTAACATAATGGTTAGATGCCGCATAAACCAGACATCGGCAGGCTTACGCTTTCACTCGTAAGACGCCGTCCGGCTACTGGATGGGTAGGACTGAGCTCATTCAGTGGTTTTAGATCAACCAGGAGAAAGAGTGCTGGTCGCTAACGTCATGAAGGGGCTGGCCGGAAATGAATGGTCGGAACTTGATCACTTTCTACACGGCTGCGAGAACTGACTTAATCGGTAACAGTGTGGTTAGATTCCGCATAAAACAGACATCGGCAGGTTTACGCTATCGCTCGTATGACGCCGTCTGGCCACTGGATGAGTAGGACTGAGTTCATTGAGAGGTTTTAGATCAACCAGGAGAAAGAGTGCTGGTCACTTACGTCCGGAAGGTCCTGGCCGTAAATGAATGGTCTGAATCTGATCACTTTCTACATGGCTGCGAGAACTCGCTTAACCGGTAACATAATGGTTAGATTCCGCATAAAACAGACATCGGCCGGCTTACGCTATCACTCGTAAGACGCCGTCATGCCGCTGTATGAGTAGGACTGAGTTCATTGAGAGATTTTAGATCAACCAGGAGAAAGAGTGCTGGTCGCTTACGTCCGGAATGTGCTGGCCGTAAATGAATGGTCGGAACTTGATCACTTTCTACACGGCTGCTAGAACTCGCTGACCAGGTAACATAATGGTTAGATGCCGCATAAACCAGACATCGGCAGGCTTACGCTTTCACTCGTAAGACGCCGTCCGGCTACTGGATGGGTAGGACTGAGCTCATTCAGTGGTTTTAGATCAACCAGGAGAAAGAGTGCTGGTCGCTAACGTCATGAAGGTGCTGGCCGGAAATGAATGGTCTGATCCTGATCACTTTCTACACGGCTGCGAGAACTCGCTTACCCGGTAACAGTGTGGTTAGATTCCGCATAAAACAGACATCGGCAGGCTTACGCTATCACTCGTAAGACGCCGTCTGGCCACTGGTTGAGTCGGACTGAGTTCATTGAGAGGTTTTAGATCAACCAGGAGAAAGAGTGCTGGTCGCTTACGTCCGGAAGGTCCTGGCCGTAAATGAATGGTCTGAACCTGATCACTTTCTACATGGCTGCGAGAACTCGCTTAACCGGTTACAGAATGGTTAGATTCCGCATAAAACAGACATCGGCAGGCTTACGCTATCACTCGTAAGACGCCGTCCGGCCACTGGATGAGTAGGACTGAGTTCATTGAGAGGTTTTAGATCAACCAGAAGAAAGAGTGCTGGTCGCTTACGTCCGGAAGGTGCTGGCCATAAATGAAAGGTCGGAACTTGATCACTTTCTACACTGCTGCGAGAACTGACTTAATCGGTAACAGTGTGGTTAGATTCCGCATAAAATAGACATCGGCAGGCTTATGCTATCACTCGTAAGACGCCGTCCAGCCACTGGATGAGTAGGACTGAGTTCTTTGAGAGGTTTTAGATCAACCAGGAGAAAGAGTGCTTGTCATTTACGTCCGGAAGGTGCTGGCCGTAAATGAATGGTCTGATCCTGATCACTTTCTACACGGCTGCGAGAACTCGCTTACCCGGTAACATAATGGTTAGATTCCGCATAAAACAGACATCGGCAGGCTTACGCTATCACTCGTAAGACGCTGTCATGCCGCTGTATGAGTCGGACTGAGTTCATTGAGAGATTTTAGATCAACCAGGAGAAAGAGTGCTGGTCGCTTACGTCCGGAAGGTGCTGGCCGTAAATGAATGGTCTGAACCTGATCACTTTCTACATGGCTGCGAGAACTCGCTTAACCGGTTACAGAATGGTTAGATTCCGCATAAAACAGGCATCGGCAGGCTTACGCTATCACTCGGAAGACGCCGTCCGGCCACTGGATGAGTAGGACTGAGTTCATTGAGAGGTTTTAGATCAACCAGGAGAAAAAGTGCTGGTCGCTAACGTCATGAAGGGGCTGGCCGGAAATGAATGGTCGGAACTTGATCACTTTCTACACGGCTGCGAGAACTGACTTAATCGGTAACAGTGTGGTTAGATTCCGCATAAAACAGACATCGGCAGGTTTACGCTATCGCTCGTAAGACGCCGCCTGGCCACTGGATGAGTAGGACTGAGTTCATTGAGAGGTTTTAGATCAACCAGGAGAAAGAGTGCTGGTCACTTACGTCCGGAAGGTCCTGGCCGTAAATGAATGGTCTGAATCTGATCACTTTCTACACGGCTGCGAGAACTCGCTTAACCGGTAACATAATGGTTAGATTCCGCATAAAACAGACATCGGCAGGCTTACGCTATCACTCGTAAGACGCCGTCCGTCTACTGGTTAGGTATTACTGAGTTCATTGAGAGATATTAGATCAACCAGGAGAAAGAGTGCTGGTCGCTTACGTCCGGAAGGTGCTGGCCGTAAATGAATGATCGGAACTTGATCACTTTCTACACGGCTGCGAGAACTCGCTGACCCGGTAACATAATGGTTAGATGCCGCATAAACCAGACATCGGCAGGCTTACGCTTTCACTCGTAAGACGCCGTCCGGCTACTGGATGGGTAGGACTGAGCTCATTCAGTGGTTTTAGATCAACCAGGAGAAAGAGTGCTGGTCGCTAACGTCATGAAGGGGCTGGCCGGAAATGAATGGTCGGAACTTGATCACTTTCTACACGGCTGCGAGAACTGACTTAATCGGTAACAGTGTGGTTAGATTCCGCATAAAACAGACATCGGCAGGTTTACGCTATCGCTCGTAAGACGCCGTCTGGCCACTGGTTGAGTAGGACTGTGTTCATTGAGAGGTTTTAGATCAACCAGGAGAAAGAGTGCTGGTCACTTACGTCCGGAAGGTCCTGGCCGTAAATGAATGGTCTGAATCTGATCACTTTCTACACGGCTGCGAGAACTCGCTTAACCGGTAACATAATGGTTAGATTCCGCATAAAACAGACATCGGCAGGCTTACGCTATCACTCGTAAGACGCCGTCATGCCGCTGTATGAGTAGGACTGAGTTCATTGAGAGATTTTAGATCAACCAGGAGAAAGAGTGCTGGTCGCTTACGTCCGGAAGGTGCTGGCCGTAAATGAATGGTCGGAACTTGATCACTTTCTACACGGCTGCTAGAACTCGCTGACCCGGTAACATATAGGTTAGATGCCGCATAAAACAGACATCGGCAGGCTTACGCTATCACTCGTAAGACGCCGTCCGGCTGCTGGATGGGTATTACTGAGTTAATTGAGAAGTTTTAGATCAACCAGGAGGAAGAGTGCTGGTGGGTTACGTCCAGAAGGTGCCGGCCGTAAATGAATGGTCGGAACTTGATCACTTTCTACACGGCTGCGAGAACTCACTTAATCGGTAATATAATGGTTAGATTCCGCATAAAACAGACATCGGCAGGCTTACGCTATCACTCGTAAGACGCCGTCCGGCTACTGGATGGGTAGGACTGAGTTCATTGAGAGGTTTTAGATCAACCAGGAGAAAGAGTGCTGGTCACTTACGTCCGGAAGGTCCTGGCCGTAAATGAATGGTCTGAATCTGATCACTTTCTACACGGCTGCGAGAACTGACTTAATCGGTAACAGTGTGGTTAGATTCCGCATAAAACAGACATCGGCAGGTTTACGCTATCGCTCGTATGACGCCGTCTGGCCACTGGATGAGTAGGACTGAGTTCATTGAGAGGTTTTAGATCAACCAGGAGAAAGAGTGCTGGTCACTTACGTCCGGAAGGTCCTGGCCGTAAATGAATGGTCTGAATCTGATCACTTTCTACATGGCTGCGAGAACTCGCTTAACCGGTAACATAATGGTTAGATTCCGCATAAAACAGACATCGGCCGGCTTACGCTATCACTCGTAAGACGCCGTCATGCCGCTGTATGAGTAGGACTGAGTTCATTGAGAGATTTTAGATCAACCAGGAGAAAGAGTGCTGGTCGCTTACGTCCGGAATGTGCTGGCCGTAAATGAATGGTCGGAACTTGATCACTTTCTACACGGCTGCTAGAACTCGCTGACCAGGTAACATAATGGTTAGATGCCGCATAAACCAGACATCGGCAGGCTTACGCTTTCACTCGTAAGACGCCGTCCGGCTACTGGATGGGTAGGACTGAGCTCATTCAGTGGTTTTAGATCAACCAGGAGAAAGAGTGCTGGTCGCTAACGTCATGAAGGGGCTGGCCGGAAATGAATGGTCGGAACTTGATCACTTTCTACACGGCTGCGAGAACTGACTTAATCGGTAACAGTGTGGTTAGATTCCGCATAAAACAGACATCGGCAGGTTTACGCTATCGCTCGTAAGACGCCGTCTGGCCACTGGTTGAGTAGGACTGTGTTCATTGAGAGGTTTTAGATCAACCAGGAGAAAGAGTGCTGGTCACTTACGTCCGGAAGGTCCTGGCCGTAAATGAATGGTCTGAATCTGATCACTTTCTACACGGCTGCGAGAACTCGCTTAACCGGTAACATAATGGTTAGATTCCGCATAAAACAGACATCGGCAGGCTTACGCTATCACTCGTAAGACGCCGTCATGCCGCTGTATGAGTAGGACTGAGTTCATTGAGAGGTTTTAGATCAACCAGAAGAAAGAGTGCTGGTCGCTTACGTCCGGAAGGTGCTGGCCATAAATGAAAGGTCGGAACTTGATCACTTTCTACACTGCTGCGAGAACTGACTTAATCGGTAACAGTGTGGTTAGATTCCGCATAAAATAGACATCGGCAGGCTTATGCTATCACTCGTAAGACGCCGTCCAGCCACTGGATGAGTAGGACTGAGTTCTTTGAGAGGTTTTAGATCAACCAGGAGAAAGAGTGCTTGTCATTTACGTCCGGAAGGTGCTGGCCGTAAATGAATGGTCTGATCCTGATCACTTTCTACACGGCTGCGAGAACTCGCTTACCCGGTAACATAATGGTTAGATTCCGCATAAAACAGACATCGGCAGGCTTACGCTATCACTCGTAAGACGCTGTCATGCCGCTGTATGAGTCGGACTGAGTTCATTGAGAGATTTTAGATCAACCAGGAGAAAGAGTGCTGGTCGCTTACGTCCGGAAGGTGCTGGCCGTAAATGAATGGTCTGAACCTGATCACTTTCTACATGGCTGCGAGAACTCGCTTAACCGGTTACAGAATGGTTAGATTCCGCATAAAACAGGCATCGGCAGGCTTACGCTATCACTCGGAAGACGCCGTCCGGCCACTGGATGAGTAGGACTGAGTTCATTGAGAGGTTTTAGATCAACCAGGAGAAAAAGTGCTGGTCGCTAACGTCATGAAGGGGCTGGCCGGAAATGAATGGTCGGAACTTGATCACTTTCTACACGGCTGCGAGAACTGACTTAATCGGTAACAGTGTGGTTAGATTCCGCATAAAACAGACATCGGCAGGTTTACGCTATCGCTCGTAAGACGCCGCCTGGCCACTGGATGAGTAGGACTGAGTTCATTGAGAGGTTTTAGATCAACCAGGAGAAAGAGTGCTGGTCACTTACGTCCGGAAGGTCCTGGCCGTAAATGAATGGTCTGAATCTGATCACTTTCTACACGGCTGCGAGAACTCGCTTAACCGGTAACATAATGGTTAGATTCCGCATAAAACAGACATCGGCAGGCTTACGCTATCACTCGTAAGACGCCGTCCGTCTACTGGTTAGGTATTACTGAGTTCATTGAGAGATATTAGATCAACCAGGAGAAAGAGTGCTGGTCGCTTACGTCCGGAAGGTGCTGGCCGTAAATGAATGATCGGAACTTGATCACTTTCTACACGGCTGCGAGAACTCGCTGACCCGGTAACATAATGGTTAGATGCCGCATAAACCAGACATCGGCAGGCTTACGCTTTCACTCGTAAGACGCCGTCCGGCTACTGGATGGGTAGGACTGAGCTCATTCAGTGGTTTTAGATCAACCAGGAGAAAGAGTGCTGGTCGCTAACGTCATGAAGGGGCTGGCCGGAAATGAATGGTCGGAACTTGATCACTTTCTACACGGCTGCGAGAACTGACTTAATCGGTAACAGTGTGGTTAGATTCCGCATAAAACAAACATCGGCAGGTTTACGCTATCGCTCGTATGACGCCGTCTGGCCACTGGATGAGTAGGACTGAGTTCATTGAGAGGTTTTAGATCAACCAGGAGAAAGAGTGCTGGTCACTTACGTCCGGAAGGTCCTGGCCGTAAATGAATGGTCTGAATCTGATCACTTTCTACATGGCTGCGAGAACTCGCTTAACCGGTAACATAATGGTTAGATTCCGCATAAAACAGACATCGGCCGGCTTACGCTATCACTCGTAAGACGCCGTCATGCCGCTGTATGAGTAGGACTGAGTTCATTGAGAGATTTTAGATCAACCAGGAGAAAGAGTGCTGGTCGCTTACGTCCGGAATGTGCTGGCCGTAAATGAATGGTCGGAACTTGATCACTTTCTACACGGCTGCTAGAACTCGCTGACCAGGTAACATAATGGTTAGATGCCGCATAAACCAGACATCGGCAGGCTTACGCTTTCACTCGTAAGACGCCGTCCGGCTACTGGATGGGTAGGACTGAGCTCATTCAGTGGTTTTAGATCAACCAGGAGAAAGAGTGCTGGTCGCAAACGTCATGAAGGGGCTGGCCGGAAATGAATGGTCGGAACTTGATCACTTTCTACACGGCTGCGAGAACTGACTTAATCGGTAACAGTGTGGTTAGATTCCGCATAAAACAGACATCGGCAGGTTTACGCTATCGCTCGTAAGACGCCGTCTGGCCACTGGTTGAGTAGGACTGTGTTCATTGAGAGGTTTTAGATCAACCAGGAGAAAGAGTGCTGGTCACTTACGTCCGGAAGGTCCTGGCCGTAAATGAATGGTCTGAATCTGATCACTTTCTACACGGCTGCGAGAACTCGCTTAACCGGTAACATAATGGTTAGATTCCGCATAAAACAGACATCGGCAGGCTTACGCTATCACTCGTAAGACGCCGTCATGCCGCTGTATGAGTAGGACTGAGTTCATTGAGAGATTTTAGATCAACCAGGAGAAAGAGTGCTGGTCGCTTACGTCCGGAAGGTGCTGGCCGTAAATGAATGGTCGGAACTTGATCACTTTCTACACGGCTGCTAGAACTCGCTGACCCGGTAACATATAGGTTAGATGCCGCATAAAACAGACATCGGCAGGCTTACGCTATCACTCGTAAGACGCCGTCCGGCTGCTGGATGGGTATTACTGAGTTAATTGAGAAGTTTTAGATCAACCAGGAGGAAGAGTGCTGGTGGGTTACGTCCAGAAGGTGCCGGCCGTAAATGAATGGTCGGAACTTGATCACTTTCTACACGGCTGCGAGAACTCACTTAATCGGTAATATAATGGTTAGATTCCGCATAAAACAGACATCGGCAGGCTTACGCTATCACTCGTAAGACGCCGTCCGGCTACTGGATGGGTAGGACTGAGTTCATTGAGAGGTTTTAGATCAACCAGGAGACAGAGTGCTGGTTGGTTACGTTCGGAAGGTGCTGGCCGTAAATGAATGGTCGGAACTTGATCACTTTTTAAATGGCTGCGAGAACTCGCTTAACCGGTTACAGAATGGTTACATTCCGCATAAAACAGGCATCGGCCGGCTTACGCTATCACTCGTAAGACGCCGTCCGGCCACTGGATGAGTACGACTGAGTTCATTGAGAGGTTTTAGATCAACCAGAAGAAAAAGTGCTGGTCGCTTACGTCCGGAAGGTGCTGGCCGTAAATGAATGGTCTGAACCTGATCACTTTCTACATGGCTGCGAGAACTCGCTTAACCGGTTACAGAATGGTTAGATTCCTTATAAAACAGGCATCGGCAGGCTTACGCTATCACTCGGAAGACGCCGTCCGGCCACTGGATGAGTAGGACTGAGTTCATTGAGAGGTTTTAGATCAACCAGGAGAAAAAGTGCTGGTCGCTAACGTCATGAAGGGGCTGGCCGAAAATGAATGGTCGGAACTTGATCACTTTCTACACGGCTGCGAGAACTCGCTGACCCGGTAACATAATGGTTAGATTCCGCATAAAACAGGCATCGGCAGGCTTACGCTATCACTCGGAAGACGCCGTCCGGCCACTGGATGAGTCGGACTGAGTTCATTGAGAGGTTTTAGATCAACCAGGAGAAAAGTGCTGGTTGCTAACGTCATGAAGGGGCTGGCCGGAAATAAATGGTCGGAACATGATCACTTTCTACACGGCTGCGAGAACTCGCTGACCCGGTAACATAATGGTTAGATTCCGCATAAACCAGACATCGGCAGGCTTACGCTCTCACTCGTAAGACGCCGTCCGGCTACTGGATGGGTATTACTGAGTTAATTGAGAGGTTTTAGATCAACCAGGAGGAAGAGTGCTGGTCGGTTACGTCCAGAAGGTGCTGGCCGTAAATGAATGGTCGGAACTTGATCACTTTCTACACGGCTGCGAGATCTCGCTTAACCGGTTACAGAATGGTTAGATTCCGCATAAAACAGGCATCGGCAGGCTTACGCTATCACTCGGAAGACGCCGTCCGGCCACTGGATGAGTAGGACTGAGTTCATTGAGAGGTTTTAGACCAACCAGGAGAAAGAGTGCTTGTCGCTTACGTCTAGAAGGTGCTGGCCGTAAATGAATGGTCGGAACTTGATCACTTTCTACACGGCTGCGAGAACTCACTTAATCGGTAACAGTGTGGTTAGATTCCGCATAAAACAGACATCGGCAGGCTTACGCTATCACTCTTAAGACGCCGTCCGGCTACTGGATGGGTAGGACTGAGTTCATTCAGAGGTTTTAGATCAACCAGGAGAAAGAGTGCTGGTCGGTTACGTCCGGAAGGTGCTGGCCGTAAATGAATGGTCAGAACTTGATCACTTTCTACACGGCTGCGAGAGCTCGCTTAACCGGTCACAGAATGGTTAGATTCCGCATAAAACAGGCATCGGCAGGCTTACGCTATCACTCGTAAGACGCCGTCCGGCTACTGGATGAGTAGGACTGAGTTCCTTGAGAGGTTTTAGATCAACCAGGAGAAAAAGTGCTGCTCGCTAACGTCCGGAAGGTGCTGGCCGTAAATGAATGGTCTGAACCTGATCACTTTCTACACGGCTGCGAGAACTCGCTTAACCGGTTACAGAATAGTTAGATTCCGCATAAAACAGGCATCGGCAGGCTTATGCTATCACTCGTAAGACGCCGTCCGGCTACTGGATGGGTAGGACTGAGTTCATTGAGAGGTTTTAGATCAACCAGGAGACAGAGTGCTGGTTGGTTACGTCCGGAAGGTGCTGGCCGTAAATGAATGGTCGGAACTTGATCACTCTCTAAACGGCTGCGAGAACTCGCTTAACCGGTTACAGAATGGTTAGATTCCGCACAAAACAGGCATCGGCCGGCTTACGCTATCACTCGTAAGACGCCGTCCGGCCACTGGATGAGTACGACTGAGTTAATTGAGAGGTTTTAGATCAACCAGAAGAAAGAGTGCTGGTCGCTTACGTTCGGAAGGTGCTGGCCATAAATGAAAGGTCGGAACTTGATCACTTTCTACACGGCTGCGAGAACTCACTTAATCGGTAAAGGTGTGGTTAGAATCCCCATAAAACAGACATCGGCAGGCTTTCGCTATCATTCGCAAGACGTTATCCGGCCACTGGATGAGTAGGACTGAGTTCATTGAGAAATTTTAGATCAACCAGGAGAAAGAGTGCTGGTCGCTTACGTCCGGAAGGTGCTGGCGTTAATGAATGGTCTGAACCTGATCACTTTCTACACGGCTGCGAGAACTCGCTTAACCGGTTACAGAATGGTTAGATTCCGCATAAAACAGGCATCGGCAGGCTTATGCTATCACTCGTAAGACGCCGTCCGGCTACTGGTTGGGTAGGACTGAGTTCATTGAGAGGTTTTAGATCAACCAGGAGAAAGAGTGCTGGTCACTTACGTCCGGAAGGTCCTGGCCGTAAATGAATGGTCTGAATCTGATCACTTTCTACACGGCTGCGAGAACTCGCTTAACCGGTAACATAATGGTTAGATTCCGCATAAAACAGACATCGGCAGGCTTACGCTATCACTCGTAAGACGCCGTCCGGCTACTGGTTAGGTATTACTGAGTTCATTGAGAGATTTTAGATCAACCAGGAGAAAGAGTGCTGGTCGCTTACGTCCGGAAGGTGCTGGCCGTAAATGAATGGTCGGAACTTGATCACTTTCTACACGGCTGCGAGAACTCGCTTAACCGGTAACATAATGGTTAGATTCCGCATAAAACAGACATCGGCAGGCTTACGCTATCACTCGTAAGACGCCGTCCGGCTACTGGATGGGTAGGACTGAGTTCATTCAGAGGTTTTAGATCAACCAGGAGAAAGAGTGCTGGTCGCTTACGTCCGGAAGGTGCTGGCCGTAAATGAATGGTCGGAACTTGATCACTTTCTACACGGCTGCGAGAACTCGACTTAATCGGTAACAGTGTGGTTAGATTCCGCATAAAACAGACATCGGCAGGCTTACGCTATCGCTCGTAAGACGCCGTCTGGCCACTGGATGAGTAGGACTGAGTTCATTGAGAGGTTTTAGATCAACCAGGAGAAAGAGTGCTGGTCACTTACGTCCGGAAGGTGCTGGCCGTAAATGAATGGTCTGAATCTGATCACTTTCTACACGGCTGCGAGAACTCGCTTAACCGGTAACATAATGGTTAGATTCCGCATAAAACAGACATCGGCCGGCTTACGCTATCACTCGTAAGACGCCGTCATGCCGCTGTATGAGTAGGACTGAGTTCATTGAGAGATTTTAGATCAACCAGGAGAAAGAGTGCTGGTCGCTTACGTCCGGAATGTGCTGGCCGTAAATGAATGGTCGGAACTTGATCACTTTCTACACGGCTGCTAGAACTCGCTGACCAGGTAACATAATGGTTAGATGCCGCATAAACCAGACATCGGCAGGCTTACGCTTTCACTCGTAAGACGCCGTCCGGCTACTGGATGGGTAGGACTGAGCTCATTCAGTGGTTTTAGATCAACCAGGAGAAAGAGTGCTGGTCGCAAACGTCATGAAGGGGCTGGCCGGAAATGAATGGTCGGAACTTGATCACTTTCTACACGGCTGCGAGAACTGACTTAATCGGTAACAGTGTGGTTAGATTCCGCATAAAACAGACATCGGCAGGTTTACGCTATCGCTCGTAAGACGCCGTCTGGCCACTGGATGAGTAGGACTGTGTTCATTGAGAGGTTTTAGATCAACCAGGAGAAAGAGTGCTGGTCACTTACGTCCGGAAGGTCCTGGCCGTAAATGAATGGTCTGAATCTGATCACTTTCTACACGGCTGCGAGAACTCGCTTAACCGGTAACATAATGGTTAGATTCCGCATAAAACAGACATCGGCAGGCTTACGCTATCACTCGTAAGACGCCGTCATGCCGCTGTATGAGTAGGACTGAGTTCATTGAGAGATTTTAGATCAACCAGGAGAAAGAGTGCTGGTCGCTTACGTCCGGAAGGTGCTGGCCGTAAATGAATGGTCGGAACTTGATCACTTTCTACACGGCTGCTAGAACTCGCTGAACCGGTAACATATGGTTAGATGCCGCATAAAACAGACATCGGCAGGCTTACGCTATCACTCGTAAGACGCCGTCCGGCTACTGGATGGGTATGACTGAGTTCATTGAGAAGTTTTAGATCAACCAGGAGAAAGAGTGCTGGTCGGTTACGTCCGGAAGGTGCTGGCCGTAAATGAATGGTCGGAACTTGATCACTTTCTACACGGCTGCGAGAACTCGACTTAATCGGTAACATAATGGTTAGATTCCGCATAAAACAGACATCGGCAGGCTTACGCTATCACTCGTAAGACGCCGTCCGGCTACTGGATGGGTAGGACTGAGTTCATTGAGAGGTTTTAGATCAACCAGGAGACAGAGTGCTGGTTGGTTACGTCCGGAAGGTGCTGGCCGTAAATGAATGGTCGGAACTTGATCACTTTCTAAATGGCTGCGAGAACTCGCTTAACCGGTTACAGAATGGTTAGATTCCGCATAAAACAGGCATCGGCCGGCTTACGCTATCACTCGTAAGACGCCGTCCGGCCACTGGATGAGTACGACTGAGTTCATTGAGAGGTTTTAGATCAACCAGAAGAAAAAGTGCTGGTCGCTTACGTCCGGAAGGTGCTGGCCGTAAATGAATGGTCTGAACCTGATCACTTTCTACATGGCTGCGAGAACTCGCTTAACCGGTTACAGAATGGTTAGATTCCGCATAAAACAGGCATCGGCAGGCTTACGCTATCACTCGGAAGACGCCGTCCGGCCACTGGATGAGTAGGACTGAGTTCATTGAGAGGTTTTAGATCAACCAGGAGAAAAGTGCTGGTTGCTAACGTCATGAAGGGGCTGGCCGGAAATGAATGGTCGGAACTTGATCACTTTCTACACGGCTGCGAGAACTCGCTGACCCGGTAACATAATGGTTAGATTCCGCATAAACCAGACATCGGCAGGCTTACGCTCTCACTCGTAAGACGCCGTCCGGCTACTGGATGGGTATTACTGAGTTAATTGAGAGGTTTTAGATCAACCAGGAGGAAGAGTGCTGGTCGGTTACGTCCAGAAGGTGCTGGCCGTAAATGAATGGTCGGAACTTGATCACTTTCTACACGGCTGCGAGATCTCGCTTAACCGGTTACAGAATGGTTAGATTCCGCATAAAACAGGCATCGGCAGGCTTACGCTATCACTCGGAAGACGCCGTCCGGCCACTGGATGAGTAGGACTGAGTTCATTGAGAGGTTTTAGATCAACCAGGAGAAAGAGTGCTGGTCGCTTACGTCATGAAGGTGCTGGCCGTAAATGAATGGTCGGAACATGATCACTTTCTACACGGCTGCGAGAACTCGCTTAACCGGTAACAGAATGGTTAGATTCCGCATAAAACAGACATCGGCAGGCTTACGCTATCACTCGTAAGACGCCGTCCGGCTACTGGATGGGTAGGACTGAGTTCATTGAGAGGTTTTAGATCAACCAGGAGAAAGAGTGCTGGTCGGTTACGTCCGGAAGGTGCTGGCCGTAAATGAATGGTCGGAACTTGATCACTTTCTACACGGCTGCGAGATCTCGCTTAACCGGTTACAGAATGGTTAGATTCCGCATAAAACAGGCATCGGCAGGCTTACGCTATCACTCGTAAGACGCCGTCCGGCCACTGGATGAGTAGGACTGAGTTCATTGAGAGGTTTTAGATCAACCAGGAGAAAGAGTGCTGGTCGCTTACGTCCAGAAGGTGCTGGCCGTAAATGAATGGTCGGAACTTGATCACTTTCTACACGGCTGCGAGAACTCGCTTAACCGGTAACAGTAATGGTTAGATTCCGCATAAAACAGACATCGGCAGGCTTACGCTATCACTCGTAAGACGCCGTCCGGCTACTGGATGGGTAGGACTGAGTTCATTGAGAGGTTTTAGATCAACCAGGAGAAAGAGTGCTGGTCGGTTACGTCCGGAAGGTGCTGGCCGTAAATGAATGGTCAGAACTTGATCACTTTCTACACGGCTGCGAGAACTCGCTTAACCGGTACAGAATGGTTAGATTCCGCATAAAACAGACATCGGCAGGCTTACGCTATCACTCGTAAGACGCCGTCCGGCCACTGGATGAGTAGGACTGAGTTCATTGAGAGGTTTTAGATCAACCAGGAGAAAGAGTGCTGGTCGCTTACGTCCGGAAGGTGCTGGCCGTAAATGAATGGTCTGAACCTGATCACTTTCTACACGGCTGCGAGAACTCGCTTAACCGGTTACAGAATGGTTAGATTCCGCATAAAACAGGCATCGGCAGGCTTATGCTATCACTCGTAAGACGCCGTCCGGCTACTGGATGGGTAGGACTGAGTTCATTGAGAGGTTTTAGATCAACCAGGAGACAGAGTGCTGGTTGGTTACGTCCGGAAGGTGCTGGCCGTAAATGAATGGTCGGAACTTGATCACTCTCTAAACGGCTGCGAGAACTCGCTTAACCGGTTACAGAATGGTTAGATTCCGCACAAAACAGGCATCGGCCGGCTTACGCTATCACTCGTAAGACGCCGTCCGGCCACTGGATGAGTACGACTGAGTTAATTGAGAGGTTTTAGATCAACCAGAAGAAAGAGTGCTGGTCGCTTACGTTCGGAAGGTGCTGGCCATAAATGAAAGGTCGGAACTTGATCACTTTCTACACGGCTGCGAGAACTCACTTAATCGGTAAAGGTGTGGTTAGAATCCGCATAAAACAGACATCGGCAGGCTTTCGCTATCATTCGCAAGACGTTATCCGGCCACTGGATGAGTAGGACTGAGTTCATTGAGAAATTTTAGATCAACCAGGAGAAAGAGTGCTGGTCGCTTACGTCCGGAAGGTGCTGGCGTTAATGAATGGTCTGAACCTGATCACTTTCTACACGGCTGCGAGAACTCGCTTAACCGGTTACAGAATGGTTAGATTCCGCATAAAACAGGCATCGGCAGGCTTATGCTATCACTCGTAAGACGCCGTCCGGCTACTGGTTGGGTAGGACTGAGTTCATTGAGAGGTTTTAGATCAACCAGGAGACAGAGTGCTGGTTTGTTACGTCCGGAAGGTGCTGGCCGTAAATGAATGGTCGGAACTTGATCACTCTCTAAACGGCTGCGAGAACTCGCTTAACCGGTTACAGAATGGTTAGATTCCGCATAAAACAGGCGTCGGCCGGCTTACGCTATCACTCGTAAGACGCCGTCCGGCCACTGGATGAGTACGACTGATTTCATTGAGAGGTTTTAGATCAACCAGGAGAAAGAGTGCTGGTCACTTACGTCCGGAAGGTCGTGGCCGTAAATGAATGGTCTGAATCTGATCACTTTCTACACGGCTGCGAGAACTCGCTTAACCGGTAACATAATGGTTAGATTCCGCATAAAACAGACATCGGCAGGCTTACGCTATCACTCGTAAGACGCCGTCATGCCGCTGTATGAGTAGGACTGAGTTCATTGAGAGATTTTAGATCAACCAGGAGAAAGAGTGCTGGTCGCTTACGTCCGGAAGGTGCTGGCCATAAATGAAAGGTCGGAACTTGATCACTTTCTACACGGCTGCGAGAACTCACTTAATCGGTAAAGGTGTGGTTAGAATCCGCATAAAACAGACATCGGCAGGCTTTCGCTATCATTCGCAAGACGTTATCCGGCCACTGGATGAGTAGGACTGAGTTCATTGAGAAATTTTAGATCAACCAGGAGAAAGAGTGCTGGTCGCTTACGTCCGGAAGGTGCTGGCCGTAAATGAATGGTCTGAACCTGATCACTTTCTACACGGCTGCGAGAACTCGCTTAACCGGTTACAGAATGGTTAGATTCCGCATAAAACAGGCATCGGCAGGCTTATGCTATCACTCGTAAGACGCCGTCCGGCTACTGGTTGGGTAGGACTGAGTTCATTGAGAGGTTTTAGATCAACCAGGAGACAGAGTGCTGGTTGGTTACGTCCGGAAGGTGCTGGCCGTAAATGAATGGTCGGAACTTGATCACTCTCTAAACGGCTGCGAGAACTCGCTTAACCGGTTACAGAATGGTTAGATTCCGCACAAAACAGGCATCGGCCGGCTTACGCTATCACTCGTAAGACGCCGTCCGGCCACTGGATGAGTACGACTGAGTTAATTGAGAGGTTTTAGATCAACCAGAAGAAAGAGTGCTGGTCGCTTACGTTCGGAAGGTGCTGGCCATAAATG
This sequence comes from Amblyomma americanum, assembly GCA_030143305.2. Classification (NCBI taxonomy): domain Eukaryota; kingdom Metazoa; phylum Arthropoda; class Arachnida; order Ixodida; family Ixodidae; genus Amblyomma; species Amblyomma americanum. The sequence goes on along the minus strand of JARKHS020036297.1, from coordinate 154,634 downwards.
AAAGGTCGGAACTTGATCACTTTCTACACGGCTGCGAGAACTCACTTAATCGGTAAAGGTGTGGTTAGAATCCGCATAAAACAGACATCGGCAGGCTTTCGCTATCATTCGCAAGACGTTATCCGGCCACTGGATGAGTAGGACTGAGTTCATTGAGAAATTTTAGATCAACCAGGAGAAAGAGTGCTGGTCGCTTACGTCCGGAAGGTGCTGGCGTAAATGAATGGTCTGAACCTGATCACTTTCTACACGGCTGCGAGAACTCGCTTAACCGGTTACAGAATGGTTAGATTCCGCATAAAACAGGCATCGGCAGGCTTATGCTATCACTCGTAAGACGCCGTCCGGCTACTGGTTGGGTAGGACTGAGTTCATTGAGAGGTTTTAGATCAACCAGGAGACAGAGTGCTGGTTTGTTACGTCCGGAAGGTGCTGGCCGTAAATGAATGGTCGGAACTTGATCACTCTCTAAACGGCTGCGAGAACTCGCTTAACCGGTTACAGAATGGTTAGATTCCGCATAAAACAGGCGTCGGCCGGCTTACGCTATCACTCGTAAGACGCCGTCCGGCCACTGGATGAGTACGACTGATTTCATTGAGAGGTTTTAGATCAACCAGGAGAAAGAGTGCTGGTCACTTACGTCCGGAAGGTCGTGGCCGTAAATGAATGGTCTGAATCTGATCACTTTCTACACGGCTGCGAGAACTCGCTTAACCGGTAACATAATGGTTAGATTCCGCATAAAACAGACATCGGCAGGCTTACGCTATCACTCGTAAGACGCCGTCATGCCGCTGTATGAGTAGGACTGAGTTCATTGAGAGATTTTAGATCAACCAGGAGAAAGAGTGCTGGTCGCTTACGTCCGGAAGGTGCTGGCCATAAATGAAAGGTCGGAACTTGATCACTTTCTACACGGCTGCGAGAACTCACTTAATCGGTAAAGGTGTGGTTAGAATCCGCATAAAACAGACATCGGCAGGCTTTCGCTATCATTCGCAAGACGTTATCCGGCCACTGGATGAGTAGGACTGAGTTCATTGAGAAATTTTAGATCAACCAGGAGAAAGAGTGCTGGTCGCTTACGTCCGGAAGGTGCTGGCCGTAAATGAATGGTCTGAACCTGATCACTTTCTACACGGCTGCGAGAACTCGCTTAACCGGTTACAGAATGGTTAGATTCCGCATAAAACAGGCATCGGCAGGCTTATGCTATCACTCGTAAGACGCCGTCCGGCTACTGGTTGGGTAGGACTGAGTTCATTGAGAGGTTTTAGATCAACCAGGAGACAGAGTGCTGGTTGGTTACGTCCGGAAGGTGCTGGCCGTAAATGAATGGTCGGAACTTGATCACTCTCTAAACGGCTGCGAGAACTCGCTTAACCGGTTACAGAATGGTTAGATTCCGCATAAAACAGGCGTCGGCCGGCTTACGCTATCACTCGTAAGACGCCGTCCGGCCACTGGATGAGTACGACTGAGTTAATTGAGAGGTTTTAGATCAACCAGAAGAAATAGTGCTTGTCGCTTACGTCCGAAAGGTGCTGGCCATAAATGAAAGGTCGGAACTTGATCACTTTCTACACGGCTGCGAGAACTGACTTAATCGGTAACAGTGTGGTTAGATTCCGCATAAAATAGACATCGGCAGGCTTACGCTATCACTCGTAAGACGCCGTCCGGCCACTGGATGAGTAGGACTGAGTTCATTGAGAGGTTTTAGATCAACCAGGAGAAAGAGTGCTGGTCGCTTACGTCCGGTAGGTGCTGGCCGTAAATGAATGGTCGGAACTTGATCACTTTCTACACGGCTGCGAGAGCTCGCTTAAGCGGTAACCGAATGGTTAGATTCCGCATAAAACAGACATCGGCAGGCTTACGCTATCAGTCGCAAGACGCCGTCCGGCCACTGGATGAGTAGGACTGAGTTCATTGAGAGGTTTTAGATCAACCAGGAGAAAGAGTGCTGGTCGCTTACGTCCGGAAGGTGCTGGCCGTAAATGAATGATCTGAACCTGATCACTTTCTACATGGCTGCGAGAACTCGCTTAACCGGCTACAGAATGGTTAGATTCCGCATAAAACAGGCATCGGCAGGCTTATGCTATCACTCGTAAGACGCCGTCCGGCTACTGGTTGGGTAGGACTGAGTTCATTGAGAGGTTTTAGATCAACCAGGAGACAGAGTGCTGGTTGCTAACGTCATGAAGGGGCTGGCCGGAAATAAATGGTCGGAACATGATCACTTTCTACACGGCTGCGAGAACTCGCTGACCCGGTAACATAATGGTTAGATTCCGCATAAACCAGACATCGGCAGGCTTACGCTCTCACTCGTAAGACGCCGTCCGGCTACTGGATGGGTATTACTGAGTTAATTGAGAGGTTTTAGATCAACCAGGAGGAAGAGTGCTGGTCGGTTACGTCCAGAAGGTGCTGGCCGTAAATGAATGGTCGGAACTTGATCACTTTCTACACGGCTGCGAGATCTCGCTTAACCGGTTACAGAATGGTTAGATTCCGCATAAAACAGGCATCGGCAGGCTTACGCTATCACTCGGAAGACGCCGTCCGGCCACTGGATGAGTAGGACTGAGTTCATTGAGAGGTTTTAGACCAACCAGGAGAAAGAGTGCTTGTCGCTTACGTCTAGAAGGTGCTGGCCGTAAATGAATGGTCGGAACTTGATCACTTTCTACACGGCTGCGAGAACTCACTTAATCGGTAACAGTGTGGTTAGATTCCGCATAAAACAGACATCGGCAGGCTTACGCTATCACTCTTAAGACGCCGTCCGGCTACTGGATGGGTAGGACTGAGTTCATTCAGAGGTTTTAGATCAACCAGGAGAAAGAGTGCTGGTCGGTTACGTCCGGAAGATGCTGGCCGTAAATGAATGGTCAGAACTTGATCACTTTCTACACGGCTGCGAGAGCTCGCTTAACCGGTCACAGAATGGTTAGATTCCGCATAAAACAGGCATCGGCAGGCTTACGCTATCACTCGTAAGACGCCGTCCGGCTACTGGATGAGTAGGACTGAGTTCCTTGAGAGGTTTTAGATCAACCAGGAGAAAAAGTGCTGCTCGCTAACGTCATGAAGGGGCTGGCCGGAAATCAATGATCGGAACTTGGTCACTTTCTACACGGCTGCGAGAACTCACTTAATCGGTAAAGGTGTGGTTAGAATCCGCATAAAACAGACATCGGCAGGCTTTCGCTATCATTCGCAAGACGTTATCCGGCCACTGGATGAGTAGGACTGAGTTCATTGCGATATTTTAGATCAACCAGGAGAAAGAGTGCTGGTCGCTTACGTCCGGAAGGTGCTGGCCGTAAATGAATGGTCTGAACCTGATCACTTTCTACACGGCTGCGAGAACTCGCTTAACCGGTTACAGAATGGTTAGATTCCGCATAAAACAGGCATCGGCAGGCTTATGCTATCACTCGTAAGACGCCGTCCGGCTACTGGATGGGTAGGACTGAGTTCATTGAGAGGTTTTAGATCAACCAGGAGACAGAGTGCTGGTTGGTTACGTCCGGAAGGTGCTGGCCGTAAATGAATGGTCGGAACTTGATCACTCTCTAAACGGCTGCGAGAACTCGCTTAACCGGTTACAGAATGGTTAGATTCCGCACAAAACAGGCATCGGCCGGCTTACGCTATCACTCGTAAGACGCCGTCCGGCCACTGGAGGAGTACGACTGAGTTAATTGAGAGGTTTTAGATCAACCAGAAGAAAGAGTGCTGGTCGCTTACGTTCGGAAGGTGCTGGCCATAAATGAAAGGTCGGAACTTGATCACTTTCTACACGGCTGCGAGAACTCACTTAATCGGTAAAGGTGTGGTTAGAATCCGCATAAAACAGACATCGGCAGGCTTTCGCTATCATTCGCAAGACGTTATCCGGCCACTGGATGAGTAGGACTGAGTTCATTGAGAAATTTTAGATCAACCAGGAGAAAGAGTGCTGGTCGCTTACGTCCGGAAGGTGCTGGCGTTAATGAATGGTCTGAACCTGATCACTTTCTACACGGCTGCGAGAACTCGCTTAACCGGTTACAGAATGGTTAGATTCCGCATAAAACAGGCATCGGCAGGCTTATGCTATCACTCGTAAGACGCCGTCCGGCTACTGGTTGGGTAGGACTGAGTTCATTGAGAGGTTTTAGATCAACCAGGAGACAGAGTGCTGGTTTGTTACGTCCGGAAGGTGCTGGCCGTAAATGAATGGTCGGAACTTGATCACTCTCTAAACGGCTGCGAGAACTCGCTTAACCGGTTACAGAATGGTTAGATTCCGCATAAAACAGGCGTCGGCCGGCTTACGCTATCACTCGTAAGACGCCGTCCGGCCACTGGATGAGTACGACTGATTTCATTGAGAGGTTTTAGATCAACCAGGAGAAAGAGTGCTGGTCACTTACGTCCGGAAGGTCGTGGCCGTAAATGAATGGTCTGAATCTGATCACTTTCTACACGGCTGCGAGAACTCGCTTAACCGGTAACATAATGGTTAGATTCCGCATAAAACAGACATCGGCAGGCTTACGCTATCACTCGTAAGACACCGTCATGCCGCTGTATGAGTAGGACTGAGTTCATTGAGAGATTTTAGATCAACCAGGAGAAAGAGTGCTGGTCGCTTACGTCCGGAAGGTGCTGGCCATAAATGAAAGGTCGGAACTTGATCACTTTCTACACGACTGCGAGAACTCACTTAATCGGTAAAGGTGTGGTTAGAATCCGCATAAAACAGACATCGGCAGGCTTTCGCTATCATTCGCAAGACGTTATCCGGCCACTGGATGAGTAGGACTGAGTTCATTGAGAAATTTTAGATCAACCAGGAGAAAGAGTGCTGGTCGCTTACGTCCGGAAGGTGCTGGCCGTAAATGAATGGTCTGAACCTGATCACTTTCTACACGGCTGCGAGAACTCGCTTAACCGGTTACAGAATGGTTAGATTCCGCATAAAACAGGCATCGGCAGGCTTATGCTATCACTCGTAAGACGCCGTCCGGCTACTGGTTGGGTAGGACTGAGTTCATTGAGAGGTTTTAGATCAACCAGGAGACAGAGTGCTGGTTGGTTACGTCCGGAAGGTGCTGGCCGTAAATGAATGGTCGGAACTTGATCACTCTCTAAACGGCTGCGAGAACTCGCTTAACCGGTTACAGAATGGTTAGATTCCGCACAAAACAGGCATCGGCCGGCTTACGCTATCACTCGTAAGACGCCGTCCGGCCACTGGATGAGTACGACTGAGTTAATTGAGAGGTTTTAGATCAACCAGAAGAAAGAGTGCTGGTCGCTTACGTTCGGAAGGTGCTGGCCATAAATGAAAGGTCGGAACTTGATCACTTTCTACACGGCTGCGAGAACTCACTTAATCGGTAAAGGTGTGGTTAGAATCCGCATAAAACAGACATCGGCAGGCTTTCGCTATCATTCGCAAGACGTTATCCGGCCACTGGATGAGTAGGACTGAGTTCATTGAGAAATTTTAGATCAACCAGGAGAAAGAGTGCTGGTCGCTTACGTCCGGAAGGTGCTGGCGTAAATGAATGGTCTGAACCTGATCACTTTCTACACGGCTGCGAGAACTCGCTTAACCGGTTACAGAATGGTTAGATTCCGCATAAAACAGGCATCGGTAGGCTTATGCTATCACTCGTAAGACGCCGTCCGGCTACTGGTTGGGTAGGACTGAGTTCATTGAGAGGTTTTAGATCAACCAGGAGACAGAGTGCTGGTTTGTTACGTCCGGAAGGTGCTGGCCGTAAATGAATGGTCGGAACTTGATCACTCTCTAAACGGCTGCGAGAACTCGCTTAACCGGTTACAGAATGGTTAGATTCCGCATAAAACAGGCGTCGGCCGGCTTACGCTATCACTCGTAAGACGCCGTCCGGCCACTGGATGAGTACGACTGATTTCATTGAGAGGTTTTAGATCAACCAGGAGAAAGAGTGCTGGTCACTTACGTCCGGAAGGTCGTGGCCGTAAATGAATGGTCTGAATCTGATCACTTTCTACACGGCTGCGAGAACTCGCTTAACCGGTAACATAATGGTTAGATTCCGCATAAAACAGACATCGGCAGGCTTACGCTATCACTCGTAAGACGCCGTCATGCCGCTGTATGAGTAGGACTGAGTTCATTGAGAGATTTTAGATCAACCAGGAGAAAGAGTGCTGGTCGCTTACGTCCGGAAGGTGCTGGCCATAAATGAAAGGTCGGAACTTGATCACTTTCTACACGGCTGCGAGAACTCACTTAATCGGTAAAGGTGTGGTTAGAATCCGCATAAAACAGACATCGGCAGGCTTTCGCTATCATTCGCAAGACGTTATCCGGCCACTGGATGAGTAGGACTGAGTTCATTGAGAAATTTTAGATCAACCAGGAGAAAGAGTGCTGGTCGCTTACGTCCGGAAGGTGCTGGCCGTAAATGAATGGTCTGAACCTGATCACTTTCTACACGGCTGCGAGAACTCGCTTAACCGGTTACAGAATGGTTAGATTCCGCATAAAACAGGCATCGGCAGGCTTATGCTATCACTCGTAAGACGCCGTCCGGCTACTGGTTGGGTAGGACTGAGTTCATTGAGAGGTTTTAGATCAACCAGGAGACAGAGTGCTGGTTGGTTACGTCCGGAAGGTGCTGGCCGTAAATGAATGGTCGGAACTTGATCACTCTCTAAACGGCTGCGAGAACTCGCTTAACCGGTTACAGAATGGTTAGATTCCGCATAAAACAGGCGTCGGCCGGCTTACGCTATCACTCGTAAGACGCCGTCCGGCCACTGGATGAGTAGGACTGAGTTCATTGAGAGGTTTTAGATCAACCAGGAGAAAGAGTGCTGGTCGCTTACGTCCGGTAGGTGCTGGCCGTAAATGAATGGTCGGAACTTGATCACTTTCTACACGGCTGCGAGAGCTCGCTTAAGCGGTAACCGAATGGTTAGATTCCGCATAAAACAGACATCGGCAGGCTTACGCTATCAGTCGCAAGACGCCGTCCGGCCACTGGATGAGTAGGACTGAGTTCATTGAGAGGTTTTAGATCAACCAGGAGAAAGAGTGCTGGTCGCTTACGTCCGGAAGGTGCTGGCCGTAAATGAATGATCTGAACCTGATCACTTTCTACATGGCTGCGAGAACTCGCTTAACCGGCTACAGAATGGTTAGATTCCGCATAAAACAGGCATCGGCAGGCTTATGCTATCACTCGTAAGACGCCGTCCGGCTACTGGTTGGGTAGGACTGAGTTCATTGAGAGGTTTTAGATCAACCAGGAGACAGAGTGCTGGTCGCTTACGTCCGGAAGGTGCTGGCCGTAAATGAATGGTCGGAACTTGATCACTTTCTACACGGCTGCGAGAACTCGCTGACCCGGTAACATAATGGTTAGATGCCGCATAAAACAGACATCGGCAGGCTTACGCTTTCACTCGTAAGACGCCGTCCGGCTACTGGATGGGTAGGACTGAGTTCATTCAGAGGTTTTAGATCAACCAGGAGAAAGAGTGCTGGTCGGTTACGTCCGGAAGGTGCTGGCCGTAAATGAATGGTCGGAACTTGATCACTTTCTACACGGCTGCGAGAACACGCTTAACCGGTTACAGAATGGTTAGATTCCGCATAAAACAGGCATCGCCAGGTTTTCACTATCACTCGTAAGACGCCGTCCGGCCACTGGATGAGTAGGACTGAGTTCATTGAGAGGTTTTAGATCAACCAGGAGAAAGAGTGCTGGTCACTTACGTCCGGAAGGTCCTGGCCGTAAATTAATGGTCTGAATCTGATCACTTTCTACACGGCTGCGAGAACTCGCTTAACCGGTAACATAATGGTTAGATTCCGCATAAAACAGACATCGGCAGGCTTACGCTATCACTCGTAAGACGCCGTCATGCCGCTGTATGAGTAGGACTGAGTTCATTGAGAGATTTTAGATCAACCAACCAGGAAAAAGAGTGCTCGTCGCTTACGTCCGGAAGGTGCTGGCCGTAAATGAATGGTCGGAACTTGATCACTTTTTACACGGCTGCTAGAACTCGCTGACCCGGTAAAATAATGGTTAGATGCCGCATAAAACAGACATCGGCAGGCTTACGCTATCACTCGTAAGACGCCGTCCGGCTACTGGACGGGTAGGACTGAGCTCATTCAGAGGTTTCAGATCAACCAGGAGAAAGAGTGCTGGTCGGTTACGTCCGGAAGGTGCTGGCCGTAAATGAATGGTCGGAACTTGATCACTTTCGACACGGCTGCGAGAACACGCTTAACCGGTTAGAGAATGGTTAGATTCCGCATAAAACAGGCAACGGCAGGCTTACGCTATCACTCGAAAGACGTCGTCCGGCCACTGGATGAGTAGGACTGAGTTCATTGAGAGGTTTTAGATAAACCAGGAGAAAGAGTGATAGTCGCTTACGTCCGGAAGGTGCTGGCCGTAAATGAATGGTTGGAACTTGATCACTTTCTACACGGCTGCGAGAACTCGCTTAACCGGTAACAAAATGGTTAGATTCCGCATTAAACAGACATCGGCAGGCTTACGCTATCACTCGCAAGACGCCGTCCGGCCACTGGATGAGTACGACTGAGTTAATTGAGAGGTTTTAGATCAACCAGAAGAAAGAGTGCTGGTCGCTTACGTCCGGAAGGTGCTGGCCATAAATGAAAGGTCGGAACTTGATCACTTTCTACACGGCTGCGAGAACTCACTTAATCGGTAAAGGTATGGTTAGAATCCGCATAAAACAGACATCGGCAGGCTTTCGCTATCATTCGCAAGACGTTATCCGGCCACTGGATGAGTAGGACTGAGTTCATTGAGAAATTTTAGATCAACCAGGAGAAAGAGTGCTGGTCGCTTACGTCCGGAAGGTGCTGGCCGTAAATGAATGGTCTGAACCTGATCACATTCTACACGGCTGCGAGAACTCGCTTAACCGGTTACAGAATGGTTAGATTCCGCATAAAACAGGCATCGGCAGGCTTATGCTATCACTCGTAAGACGCCGTCCGGCTACTGGATGGGTAGGACTGAGTTCATTGAGAGGTTTTAGATCAACCAGGAGACAGAGTGCTGGTTGGTTACGTCCGGAAGGTGCTGGCCGTAAATGAATGGTCGGAACTTGATCACTCTCTAAACGGCTGCGAGAACTCGCTTAACCGGTTACAGAATGGTTAGATTCCGCATAAAACAGGCGTCGGCCGGCTTACGCTATCACTCGTAAGACGCCGTCCGGCCACTGGATGAGTACGACTGAGTTAATTGAGAGGTTTTAGATCAACCAGAAGAAAGAGTGCTGGTCGCTTACGTCCGGAAGGTGCTGGCCATAAATGAAAGGTCGGAACTTGATCACTTTCTACACGGCTGCGAGAACTCACTTAATCGGTAAAGGTGTGGTTAGAATCGGCATAAAACAGACATCGGCAGGCTTTCGCTATCATTCGCAAGACGTTATCCGGCCACTGGATGAGTAGGACTGAGTTCATTGAGAAATTTTAGATCAACCAGGAGAAAGAGTGCTGGTCGCTTACGTCCGGAAGGTGCTGGCCGTAAATGAATGGTCTGAACCTGATCACTTTCTACACGGCTGCGAGAACTCGCTTAACCGGTTACAGGATGGTTAGATTCCGCATAAAACAGGCATCGGCAGGCTTATGCTATCACTCGTAAGACGCCGTCCGGCTACTGGATGGGTAGGACTGAGTTCATTGAGAGGTTTTAGAAAAACCAGGAGACAGAGTGCTGGTTGGTTACGTCCGGAAGGTGCTGGCCGTAAATGAATGGTCGGAACTTGATCACTCTCTAAACGGCTGCGAGAACTCGCTTAACCGGTTACAGAATGGTTAGATTCCGCATAAAACAGGCGTCGGCCGGCTTACGCTATCACTCGTAAGACGCCGTCCGGCCACTGGATGAGTACGACTGAGTTAATTGAGAGGTTTTAGATCAACCAGAAGAAAGAGTGCTGGTCGCTTACGTCCTGAAGGTGCTGGCCATAAATGAAAGGTCGGAACTTGATCACTTTCTACACGGCTGCGAGAACTGACTTAATCGGTAACAGTGTGGTTAGATTCCGCATAAAATAGACATCGGCAGGCTTACGCTATCACTCGTAAGACGCCGTCCGGCCACTGGATGAGTAGGACTGAGTTCATTGAGAGGTTTTAGATAAACCAGGAGAAAGAGTGCTTGTCATTTACGTCCGGAAGGTGCTGGCCGTAAATGAATGGTCTGATCCTGATCACTTTCTACACGGCTGCGAGAACTCGCTTACCCGGTAACATAATGGTTAGATTCCGCATAAAACAGACATCGGCAGGCTTACGCTATCACTCGTAAGACGCTGTCATGCCGCTGTATGAGTCGGACTGAGTTCATTGAGAGATTTTAGATCAACCACGAGAAAAAGTGCTGGTCGCTTACGTCCGGTAGGTGCTGGCCGTAAATGAATGGTCGGAACTTGATCACTTTCTACACGGCTGCGAGAGCTCGCTTAAGCGGTAACCGAATGGTTAGATTCCGCATAAAACAGACATCGGCAGGCTTACGCTATCAGTCGCAAGACGCCGTCCGACCCCTGGATGAGTAGGACTGAGTTCATTGAGAGGTTTTAGATCAACCAGGAGAAAGAGTGCTGGTCGCTTACGTCCGGAAGGTGCTGGCCGGAAATGAATGGTCGGAACTTGATCACTTTCTACACGGCTGCGAGAACTGACTTAATCGGTAACAGTGTGGTTAGATTCCGCATAAAACAGACATCGGCAGGTTTACGCTATCGCTCGTAAGACGCCGTCTGGCCACTGGATGAGTAGGACTGAGTTCATTGAGAGGTTTTAGATCAACCAGGAGAAAGAGTGCTGGTCACTTACGTCCGGAAGGTCCTGGCCGTAAATGAATGGTCTGAATCTGATCACTTTCTACACGGCTGCGAGAACTCGCTTAACCGGTAACATAATGGTTAGATTCCGCATAAAACAGACATCGGCAGGCTTACGCTATCCCTCGTAAGACGCCGTCATGCCGCTGTATGAGTAGGACTGAGTTCATTGAGAGATTTTAGATCAACCAGGAGAAAGAGTGCTGGTCACTTACGTCCGGAAGGTCCTGGCCGTAAATGAATGGTCTGAATCTGATCACTTTCTACACGGCTGCGAGAACACGCTTAACCGGTTACAGAATGGTTAGATTCCGCATAAAACAGGCATCGCCAGGTTTACGCTATCACTCGTAAGACGCCGTCCGGCCACTGGATGAGTAGGACTGAGTTCATTGAGAGGTTTTAGATCAACCAGGAGAAAGAGTGCTGGTCACTTACGTCCGGAAGGTCCTGGCCGTAAATGAATGGTCTGAACCTGATCACTTTCTACATGGCTGCGAGAACTCGCTTAACCGGTTACAGAATGGTTAGATTCCGCATAAAACATTCATCGGCAGGCTTACGCTATCACTCGGAAGACGCCGTCCGGCCACTGGATGAGTAGGACTGAGTTCATTGAGAGGTTTTAGATCAACCAGGAGAAAAAGTGCTGGTCGCTAACGTCATGAAGGGGCTGGCCGAAAATGAATGTTCGGAACTTGATCACTTTCTACACGGCTGCGAGAACTCGCTGACCCGGTAACATAATGGTTAGATTCCGCATAAAACAAACATCGGCAGGCTTATGCTATCACTCGTAAGACGCCGTCCTGCCACTGGATGAATAGGACTGAGTTCATTGAGAGGTTTTAGATCAACCAGGAGAAAGAGTGCTGGTCGCTTACGTCCGGAAGGTGCTGGCCGTAAATGAATGGTCTGAACCTGATCACTTTCTACATGGCTGCGAGAACTCGCTTAACCGGTTACAGAATGGTTAGATTCCGCATAAAACAGGCATCGGCAGGCTTACGCTATCACTCGGAAGACGCCGTCCGGCCACTGGATGAGTCGGACTGAGTTCATTGAGAGGTTTTAGATCAACCAGGAGAAAGAGTGCTTGTCGCTTACGTCCAGAAGGTGCTGGCCGTAAATGAATGGTCGGAACTTGATCACTTTCTACACGGCTGCGAGAACTCACTTTATCGGTAACAGTGTGGTTAGATTCCGCATAAAACAGACATCGGCAGGCTTACGCTATCACTCGTAAGACGCCGTCCGGCCACTGGTTGAGTAGGACTGAGTTCATTGAGAGGTTTTAGATCAACCAGGAGAAAGAGTGCTGGTCACTTACGTCCGGAAGGTCCTGGCCGTAAATGAATGGTCTGAATCTGATCACTTTCTACACGGCTGCGAGAACTCGCTTAACCGGTAACATAATTGTTAGATTCCGCATAAAACAGACATCTGCAGGCTTACGCTATCACTCGTAAGACGCCGTCCGGCTACTGGATGGGTAGGACTGAGTTCATTCAGAGGTTTTAGATCAACCAGGAGAAAGAGTGCTAGTCGGTTACGTCCGGAAGGTGCTGGCCGTAAATGAATGGTCAGAACTTGATCACTTTCTACACGGCTGCGAGAACTCGCTTAACCGGTCACAGAATGGTTAGATTCCGCATAAAACAGGCATCGGCAGGCTTATGCTATCACTCGTAAGACGCCGTCCGGCTACTGGATGGGTAGGACTGAGTTCATTGAGAGGTTTTAGATCAACCAGGAGACAGAGTGCTGGTTGGTTACGTCCGGAAGGTGCTGGCCGTAAATGAATGGTCGGAACTTGATCACTCTCTAAACGGCTGCGAGAACTCGCTTAACCGGTTACAGAATGGTTAGATTCCGCATAAAACAGGCATCGGCCGGCTTACGCTATCACTCGTAAGACGCCGTCCGGCCACTGGATGAGTACGACTGAGTTAATTGAGAGGTTTTAGATCAACCAGAAGAAAGAGTGCTGGTCGCTTAAGTCCGGAAGGTGCTGGCCATAAATGAAAGGTCGGAACTTGATCACTTTCTACACGGCTGCGAGAACTCACTTAATCGGTAAAGGTGTGGTTAGAATCCGCATAAAACAGACATCGGCAGGCTTTCGCTATCATTCGCAAGACGTTATCCGGCCACTGGATGAGTAGGACTGAGTTCATTGAGAAATTTTAGATCAACCAGGAGAAAGAGTGCTGGTCGCTTACGTCCGGAAGGTGCTGGCCGTAAATGAATGGTCTGAACCTGATCACTTTCTACACGGCTGCGAGAACTCGCTTAACCGGTTACAGAATGGTTAGATTCCGCATAAAACAGGCATCGGCAGGCCTATGCTATCACTCGTAAGACGCCGTCCGGCTACTGGATGGGTAGGACTGAGTTCATTGAGAGGTTTTAGATCAACCAGGAGACAGAGTGCTGGTTGGTTACGTCCGGAAGGTGCTGGCCGTAAATGAATGGTCGGAACTTGATCACTCTCTAAACGGCTGCGAGAACTCGCTTAACCGGTTACAGAATGGTTAGATTCCGCATAAAACAGGCGTCGGCCGGCTTACGCTATCACTCGTAAGACGCCGTCCGGCCACTGGATGAGTACGACTGAGTTAATTGAGAGGTTTTAGATCAACCAGAAGAAAGAGTGCTGGTCGCTTACGTCCGGAAGGTGCTGGCCATAAATGAAAGGTCGGAACTTGATCACTTTCTACACGGCTGCGAGAACTGACTTAATTGGTAACAGTGTGGTTAGATTCCGCATAAAATAGACATCGGCAGGCTTACGCTATCACTCTTAAGACGCCGTCCGGCCACTGGATGAGTAGGACTGAGTTCATTGAGAGGTTTTAGATCAATCAGGAGAAAGAGTGCTTGTCATTTACGTCCGGAAGGTGCTGGCCGTAAATGAATGGTCTGATCCTGATCACTTTCTACACGGCTGCGAGAACTCGCTTACCCGGTAACATAATGGTTAGATTCCGCATAAAACAGACATCGGCTGGCTTACGCTATCTCTCGTAAGACGCTGTCATGCCGCTGTATGAGTCGGACTGAGTTCATTGAGAGATTTTAGATCAACCAGGAGAAAGAGTGCTGGTCGCTTACGTCCGGTAGGTGCTGGCCGTAAATGAATGGTCGGAACTTGATCACTTTCTACACGGCTGCGAGAGGTCGCTTAAGCGGTAACCGAATGGTTAGATTCCGCATAAAACAGACATCGGCAGGCTTACGCTATCAGTCGCAAGACGCCGTCCGGCCACTGGATGAGTAGGACTGAGTTCATTGAGAGGTTTTAGATCAACCAGGAGAAAGAGTGCTGGTCGCTTACGTCCGGAAGGTGCTGGCCGGAAATGAATGGTCGGAACTTGATCACTTTCTACACGGCTGCGAGAACTGACTTAATCGGTAACAGTGTGGTTAGATTCCGCATAAAACAGACATCGGCAGGTTTACGCTATCGCTCGTAAGACGCCGTCTGGCCACTGGATGAGTAGGACTGAGTTCATTGAGAGGTTTTAGATCAACCAGGAGAAAGAGTGCTGGTCACTTACGTCCGGAAGGTCCTGGCCGTAAATGAATGGTCTGAATCTGATCACTTTCTACACGGCTGCGAGAACTCGCTTAACCGGTAACATAATGGTTAGATTCCGCATAAAACAGACATCGGCAGGCTTACGCTATCACTCGTAAGACGCCGTCATGCCGCTGTATGAGTAGGACTGAGTTCATTGAGAGATTTTAGATCAACCAGGAGAAAGAGTGCTGGTCGCTTACGTCCGGAAGGTGCTGGCCGTAAATGAATGGTCGGAACTTGATCACTTTCTACACGGCGGCGAGAACTCGCTGACCCGGTAACATAATGGTTAGATGCCGCATAAAACAGACATCGGCAGGCTTACGCTTTCACTCGTAAGACGCCGTCCGGCTACTGGATGGGTAGGACTGAGTTCATTCAGAGGTTTTAGATCAACCAGGAGAAAGAGTGCTGGTCGGTTACGTCCGGAAGGTGCTGACCGTAAATGAATGGTCGGAACTTGATCACTTTCTACACGGCTGCGAGAACACGCTTAACCGGTTACAGAATGGTTAGATTCCGCATAAAACAGGCATCGCCAGGTTTACGCTATCACTCGTAAGACGCCGTCCGGCCTTTGGATGAGTAGGACTGAGTTCATTGAGAGGTTTTAGATCAACCAGGAGAAAGAGTGCTGGTCACTTACGTCCGGAAGGTCCTGGCCGTAAATGAATGGTCTGAATCTGATCACTTTCTACACGGCTGCGAGAACTCGCTTAACCGGTAACATAATGGTTAGATTCCACATAAAACAGACATCGGCAGGCTTACGCTATCACTCGTAAGACGCCGTCATGCCGCTGTATGAGTAGGACTGAGTTCATTGAGAGATTTTAGATCAACCAGGAGAAAGAGTGCTGGTCGCTTACGTCCGGAAGGTGCTGGCCGTAAATGAATGGTCGGAACTTGATCACTTTCTACACGGCTGCTAGAACTCGCTGACCCGGTAACATAATGGTTAGATGCCGCATAAAACAGACATCGGCAGGCTTACGCTATCACTCGTAAGACGCCGTCCGGCTACTGGACGGGTAGGACTGAGCTCATTCAGAGGTTTCAGATCAACCAGGAGAAAGAGTGCTGGTCGGTTACGTCCGGAAGGTGCTGGCCGTAAATGAATGGTCGGAACTTGATCACTTTCGACACGGCTGCGAGAACACTCTTAACCGGTTAGAGAATGGTTAGATTCCGCATAAAACAGGCAACGGCAGGCTTACGCTATCACTCGTAAGACGTCGTCCGGCCGCTGGATGAGTAGGACTGAGTTCATTGAGAGGTTTTAGATAAACCAGGAGAAAGAGTGATAGTCGCTTACGTCCGGAAGGTGCTGGCCGTAAATGAATGGTTGGAACTTGATCACTTTCTACACGGCTGCGAGAACTCGCTTAACCGGTAACAAAATGGTTAGATTCCGCAATAAACAGACATCGGCAGGCTTACGCTATCACTCGCAAGACGCCGTCCGGCCACTGGATGAGTAGGACTGAGTTTATTGAGAGGTTTTAGATCAACCAGTGGAAAGAGTGCTGGTCGCTTACGCCATGAAGGTGCTGGCCGTAAATGAATGGTCGGAACTTGATCATTTTCTACACGGCTGCGAGAGCTCGCTTAAGCGGTAACAGAATGGTTAGATTCCGCATAGAACAGACATCGGCAGGCTTACGCTATCACTCGCAAGACGCCGTCCGGCCACTGGATGAGTAAAACTGAGTTCATTGAGAGGTTTTAGATCAACCAGGAGAAAGAGTGCTGGTCGCCTACGTCCGGAAGGTGCTGGCCGTAAATGAATGGTCTGAAACTGATCACTTTCTACATGGCTGCGAGAACTCGCTTAACCGGTAACATAATGGTTAGATTCCGCATATAACAGACATCGGCAGGCTTACGCTATCACTCGTAAGACACCGTCCTGCCGCTGTATGAGTAGGACTGAGTTCATAAGAGATTTTAGATCAACCAGGAGAAAGAGTGCTGGTCGCTTACGTCCGGAAGGTGCTGGCCGTAAATTAATGGTCGGAACTTGATCACTTTCTACACGGCTGCGAGAACTCGCTGACCCGGTAACATAACGGTTAGATTCCGCATAAAACAGACATCGGCAGGCTTACGCTCTCACTCGTAAGACGCCGTCCGGCTACTGGATGGGTATTACTGAGTTAATTGAGAGGTTTTAGATCAACCAGGAGGAAGAGTGCTGGTCGGTTACGTCCAGAAGGTGCTGGCCGTAAATGAATGGCCGGAACTTGATCACTTTCTACACGGCTGCGAGATCTCGCTTAACCGGTTACAGAATGGTTAGATTCCGCATAAAACAGGCATCGGCAGGCTTACGCTATCACTCGGAAGACGCCGTCCGGCCACTGGATGAGTAGGACTGAATTCATTGAGAGGTTTTAGATCAACCAGAAGAAAGAGTGCTTGTCGCTTACGTCCAGAAGGTGGGGGCCGTAAATGAATGGTCGGAACTTGATCACTTTCTACACGGCTGCGAGAACTCACTTAATCGGTAACAGTGTGGTTAGATTCCGCATAAAACAGACATCGGCAGGCTTACGCTATCACTCGTAAGACGCTGTCATGCCGCTGTATGAGTCGGACTGAGTTCATTGAGAGATTTTAGATCAACCAGGAGAAAGAGTGCTGGTCGCTTACGTCCGGTAGGTGCTGGCCGTAAATGAATGGTCGGAACTTGATCCCTTTCTACACGGCTGCGTGAGCTCGCTTAAGCGGTAACCGAATGGTTAGATTCCGCATAAAACAGACATCGGCAGGCTTACGCTATCAGTCGCAAGACGCCGTCCAGCCACTGGATGCGTAGGACTGAGTTCATTGAAAGGTTTTAGATCAACCAGGAGAAAGAGTGCTGGTCGCTTACGTCCGGAAGGTGCTGGCCGTAAATGAAAGGTCTGAACCTGATCACTTTCTACATGGCTGCGAGAACTCGCTTAACCGGTTACAGAATGGTTAGATTCCGCATAAAACAGGCATCGGCAGGCTTACGCTATCACTCGGAAGACGCCGTCCGGCCATTGGATGAGTAGGACTGAGTTCATTGAGAGGTTTTAGATCAACCAGGAGAAAAAGTGCTGGTCGCTAACGTCATGAAGGGGCTGGCCGGAAATGAATGGTCGGAACTTGATCACTTTCTACACGGCTGCGAGAACTGACCTAATCGGTAACAGTGTGGTTAGATTCCACATAAAACAGACATCGGCAGGTTTACGCTATCGCTCGTAAGACGCCGTCCGGCCACAGGATGAGTAGGACTGAGTTCATTGAGAGGTTTTAGATCAACCAGGAGAAAGAGTGCTGGTCACTTACGTCCGGAAGGTCCTGGCCGTAAATGAATGTTCTGAATCTGATCACTTTCTACACGGCTGCGAGAACTCGCTTAACCGGTAACATAATGGTTAGATTCCGCATAAAACAGACATCGGCAGGCTTACGCTATCACTCGTAAGACGCCGTCATGCCGCTGTATGAGTAGGACTGAGTTCATTGAGAGATTTTAGATCAACCAGGAGAAAGAGTGCTGGTCGCTTACGTCCGAAAGGTGCTGGCCGTAAATGAATGGTCGGAACTTGATCACTTTCTACACGGCTGCGAGAACTCGCTGACCCGGTAACATAATGGTTAGATGCCGCATAAAACAGACATCGGCAGGCTTACGCTATCACTCGTAAGACGCCGTCCGGCTACTGGATGGGTAGGACTGAGTTCATTCAGAGGTTTTAGATAAACCAGGAGAAAGAGTGCTTGTCGCTTACGTCCAGAAGGTGCTGGCCGTAAATGAATGGTCGGAACTTGATCACTTTCTACACGGCTGCGAGAACTCACTTTATCGGTAACAGTGTGGTTAGATTCCGCATAAAACAGACATCGGCAGGCTTACGCTATCACTCGTAAGACGCCGTCCGGCCACTGGTTGAGTAGGACTGAGTTCATTGAGAGGTTTTAGATCAACCAGGAGAAAGATTGCTGGTCGCTTACGTCCGGAAGGTGCTGGCCGTAAATGAATGGTCTGAACCTGATCACTTTCTACACGGCTGCGAGAACTCGCTTAACCGGTAACATAATTGTTAGTTTCCGCATAAAACAGACATCGGCAGGCTTACGCTATCACTCGTAAGACGCCGTCCGGCTACTGGATGGGTAGGACTGAGTTCATTCAGAGGTTTTAGATCAACCAGGAGAAAGAGTGCTGGTCGGTTACGTCCGGAAGGTGCTGGCCGTAAATGAATGGTCAGAACTTGATCACTTTCTAAACGGCTGCGAGAACTCGCTTAACCGGTCACAGAATGGTTAGATTCCGCATAAAACAGGCATCGGCAGGCTTATGCTATCACTCGTAAGACGCCGTCCGGCTACTGGATGGGTAGGACTGAGTTCATTGAGAGGTTTTAGATCAACCAGGAGACAGAGTGCTGGTTGGTTACGTCCGGAAGGTGCTGGCCGTAAATGAATGGTCGGAACTTGATCACTCTCTAAACGGCTGCGAGAACTCGCTTAACCGGTTACAGAATGGTTAGATTCCGCATAAAACAGGCATCGGCCGGCTTACGCTATCACTCGTAAGACGCCGTCCGGCCACTGGATGAGTACGACTGAGTTAATTGAGAGGTTTTAGATCAACCAGAAGAAAGAGTGCTGGTCGCTTAAGTCCGGAAGGTGCTGGCCATAAATGAAAGGTCGGAACTTGATCACTTTCTACACGGCTGCGAGAACTCACTTAATCGGTAAAGGTGTGGTTAGAATCCGCATAAAACAGACATCGGCAGGCTTTCGCTATCATTCGCAAGACGTTATCCGGCCACTGGATGAGTAGGACTGAGTTCATTGAGAAATTTTAGATCAACCAGGAGAAAGAGTGCTGGTCGCTTAGGTCCGGAAGGTGCTGGCCGTAAATGAATGGTCTGAACCTGATCACTTTCTACACGGCTGCGAGAACTCGCTTAACCGGTTACAGAATGGTTAGATTCCGCATAAAACAGGCATCGGCAGGCTTATGCTATCACTCGTAAGACGCCGTCCGGCTACTGGATGGGTAGGACTGAGTTCATTGAGAGGTTTTAGATCAACCAGGAGACAGAGTGCTGGTTGGTTACGTCCGGAAGGTGCTGGCCGTAAATGAATGGTCGGAACTTGATCACTCTCTAAACGGCTGCGAGAACTCGCTTAACCGGTTACAGAATGGTTAGATTCCGCATAAAACAGGCGTCGGCCGGCTTACGCTATCACTCGTAAGACGCCGTCCGGCCACTGGATGAGTACGACTGAGTTAATTGAGAGGTTTTAGATCAACCAGAAGAAAGAGTGCTGGTCGCTTACGTCCGGAAGGTGCTGGCCATAAATGAAAGGTCGGAACTTGATCACTTTCTACACGGCTGCGAGAACTGACTTAATTGGTAACAGTGTGGTTAGATTCCGCATAAAATAGACATCGGCAGGCTTACGCTATCACTCTTAAGACGCCGTCCGGCCACTGGATGAGTAGGACTGAGTTCATTGAGAGGTTTTAGATCAATCAGGAGAAAGAGTGCTTGTCATTTACGTCCGGAAGGTGCTGGCCGTAAATGAATGGTCTGATCCTGATCACTTTCTACACGGCTGCGAGAACTCGCTTACCCGGTAACATAATGGTTAGATTCCGCATAAAACAGACATCGGCTGGCTTACGCTATCTCTCGTAAGACGCTGTCATGCCGCTGTGTGAGTCGGACTGAGTTCATTGAGAGATTTTAGATCAACCAGGAGAAAGAGTGCTGGTCGCTTACGTCCGGTAGGTGCTGGCCGTAAATGAATGGTCGGAACTTGATCACTTTCTACACGGCTGCGAGAGGTCGCTTAAGCGGTAACCGAATGGTTAGATTCCGCATAAAACAGACATCGGCAGGCTTACGCTATCAGTCGCAAGACGCCGTCCGGCCACTGGATGAGTAGGACTGAGTTCATTGAGAGGTTTTAGATCAACCAGGAGAAAGAGTGCTGGTCGCTTACGTCCGGAAGGTGCTGGCCGGAAATGAATGGTCGGAACTTGATCACTTTCTACACGGCTGCGAGAACTGACTTAATCGGTAACAGTGTGGTTAGATTCCGCATAAAACAGACATCGGCAGGTTTACGCTATCGCTCGTAAGACGCCGTCTGGCCACTGGATGAGTAGGACTGAGTTCATTGAGAGGTTTTAGATCAACCAGGAGAAAGAGTGCTGGTCACTTACGTCCGGAAGGTCCTGGCCGTAAATGAATGGTCTGAATCTGATCACTTTCTACACGGCTGCGAGAACTCGCTTAACCGGTAACATAATGGTTAGATTCCGCATAAAACAGACATCGGCAGGCTTACGCTATCACTCGTAAGACGCCGTCATGCCGCTGTATGAGTAGGACTGAGTTCATTGAGAGATTTTAGATCAACCAGGAGAAAGAGTGCTGGTCGCTTACGTCCGGAAGGTGCTGGCCGTAAATGAATGGTCGGAACTTGATCACTTTCTACACGGCTGCGAGAACTCGCTGACCCGGTAACATAATGGTTAGATGCCGCATAAAACAGACATCGGCAGGCTTACGCTTTCACTCGTAAGACGCCGTCCGGCTACTGGATGGGTAGGACTGAGTTCATTCAGAGGTTTTAGATCAACCAGGAGAAAGAGTGCTGGTCGGTTACGTCCGGAAGGTGCTGACCGTAAATGAATGGTCGGAACTTGATCACTTTCTACACGGCTGCGAGAACACGCTTAACCGGTTACAGAATGGTTAGATTCCGCATAAAACAGGCATCGCCAGGTTTACGCTATCACTCGTAAGACGCCGTCCGGCCTTTGGATGAGTAGGACTGAGTTCATTGAGAGGTTTTAGATCAACCAGGAGAAAGAGTGCTGGTCACTTACGTCCGGAAGGTCCTGGCCGTAAATGAATGGTCTGAATCTGATCACTTTCTACACGGCTGCGAGAACTCGCTTAACCGGTAACATAATGGTTAGATTCCGCATAAAACAGACATCGGCAGGCTTACGCTATCACTCGTAAGACGCCGTCATGCCGCTGTATGAGTAGGACTGAGTTCATTGAGAGATTTTAGATCAACCAGGAGAAAGAGTGCTGGTCGCTTACGTCCGGAAGGTGCTGGCCGTAAATGAATGGTCGGAACTTGATCACTTTCTACACGGCTGCTAGAACTCGCTGACCCGGTAACATAATGGTTAGATGCCGCATAAAACAGACATCGGCAGGCTTACGCTATCACTCGTAAGACGCCGTCCGGCTACTGGACGGGTAGGACTGAGCTCATTCAGAGGTTTCAGATCAACCAGGAGAAAGAGTGCTGGTCGGTTACGTCCGGAAGGTGCTGGCCGTAAATGAATGGTCGGAACTTGATCACTTTCGACACGGCTGCGAGAACACTCTTAACCGGTTAGAGAATGGTTAGATTCCGCATAAAACAGGCAACGGCAGGCTTACGCTATCACTCGTAAGACGTCGTCCGGCCGCTGGATGAGTAGGACTGAGTTCATTGAGAGGTTTTAGATAAACCAGGAGAAAGAGTGATAGTCGCTTACGTCCGGAAGGTGCTGGCCGTAAATGAATGGTTGGAACTTGATCACTTTCTACACGGCTGCGAGAACTCGCTTAACCGGTAACAAAATGGTTAGATTCCGCAATAAACAGACATCGGCAGGCTTACGCTATCACTCGGAAGACGCCGTCCGGCCACTGGATGAGTAGGACTGAGTTTATTGAGAGGTTTTAGATCAACCAGTGGAAAGAGTGCTGGTCGCTTACGCCATGAAGGTGCTGGCCGTAAATGAATGGTCGGAACTTGATCATTTTCTACACGGCTGCGAGAGCTCGCTTAAGCGGTAACAGAATGGTTAGATTCCGCATAGAACAGACATCGGCAGGCTTACGCTATCACTCGCAAGACGCCGTCCGGCCACTGGATGAGTAAAACTGAGTTCATTGAGAGGTTTTAGATCAACCAGGAGAAAGAGTGCTGGTCGCCTACGTCCGGAAGGTGCTGGCCGTAAATGAATGGTCTGAACCTGATCACTTTCTACACGGCTGCGAGAACTCGCTTAACCGGTAACATAATGGTTAGATTCCGCATATAACAGACATCGGCAGGCTTACGCTATCACTCGTAAGACACCGTCCTGCCGCTGTATGAGTAGGACTGAGTTCATTAAGAGATTTTAGATCAACCAGGAGAAAGAGTGCTGGTCGCTTACGTCCGGAATGTGCTGGCCGTAAATTAATGGTCGGAACTTGATCACTTTCTACACGGCTGCGAGAACTCGCTGACCCGGTAACATAATGGTTAGATTCCGCATAAAACAGACATCGGCAGGCTTACGCTCTCACTCGTAAGACGCCGTCCGGCTACTGGATGGGTATTACTGAGTTAATTGAGAGGTTTTAGATCAACCAGGAGGAAGAGTGCTGGTCGGTTACGTCCAGTAGGTGCTGGCCGTAAATGAATGGTCGGAACTTGATCACTTTCTACACGGCTGCGAGATCTCGCTTAACCGGTTACAGAATGGTTAGATTCCGCATAAAACAGGCATCGGCAGGCTTACGCTATCACTCGGAAGACGCCGTCCGGCCACTGGATGAGTAGGACTGAATTCATTGAGAGGTTTTAGATCAACCAGGAGAAAGAGTGCTTGTCGCTTACGTCCAGAAGGTGGGGGCCGTAAATGAATGGTCGGAACTTGATCACTTTCTACACGGCTGCGAGAACTCACTTAATCGGTAACAGTGTGGTTAGATTCCGCATAAAACAGACATCGGCAGGCTGACGCTATCACTCGTAAGACGCTGTCATGCCGCTGTATGAGTCGGACTGAGTTCATTCAGAGGTTTTAGATAAACCAGGAGAAAGAGTGCTGGTCGGTTACGTCCGGAAGGTGCTGGCCGTAAATGAATGGTTGGAACTTGATCACTTTCTAGACGGCTGCGAGAACACGCTTAACCAGTTACAGAATGGTTAGATTCCGCATAAAACAGGCATCGGCAGGCTTACGCTATCACTGGTAAGACGTCTTCCGGCCACTGGATGAGTAGGACTGAGTTCATTGAGAGGTTTTAGATAAACCAGGAGAAAGAGTGATAGTAGCTTACGTCCGGAAGGTGCTGGCCGTAAATGAATGGTCGGAACTTGATCACTTTCTACACGGCTGCGAGAACTCGCTTAACCGGTAACAAAATGGTTAGATTCCGCATAAAACAGACATCGGCAGGCTTACGCTATCACTCGCAAGACGCCGTCCGGCCACTGTATGAGTAGGACTGAGTTCATTAAGAGATTTTAGATCAACCAGGAGAAAGAGTGCTGGTCGCTTACGTCCGGAAGGTGCTGGCCGTAAATTAATGGTCGGAACTTGATCACTTTCTACACGGCTGCGAGAACTCGCTGACCCGGTAACTTAATGGTTAGATTCCGCATAGAACAGACATCGGCACGCTTACGCTATCACTCGTAAGACGTCGTCCGGCTACTGGATGGGTATTACTGAGTTAATTGAGAGGTTTTAGATCAACCAGGAGGAAGAGTGCTGGTCGGTTACGTCCAGAAGGTGCTGGCCGTAAATGAATGGTCGGAACTTGATCACTTTCAACACGGCTGCGAGAACTCGCTTAACTGGTTACAGAATGGTTAGATTCCGCATAAAACAGGCATCGGCAGGCTTACGCTATCACTCGGAAGACGCCGTCCGGCCACTGGATGAGTAGGACTGGGTTCATTGAGAGTTTTTAGATCAACCAGGAGAAAGAGTGCTTGTCGCTTACGTCCAGAAGGTGCTGGCCGTAAATGAATGGTCGGAACTTGATCACTTTCTACACGGCTGCGAGAACTCGCTGACCCGGTAACATAATGGTTAGGTTCCGCATAAAACAGACATCGGCAGGCTTCCGCTATCACTCGTAAGACGCCGTCCGGCTACTGGTTAGGTATTACTGAGTTAATTGAGAGGTTTTAGATCAACCAGGAGGAAGAGTGCTGGTCGGTTACGTCCAGAAGGTGCTGGCCGTAAATGAATGGTCTGAACCTGATCACTTTCTACACGGCTGCGAGAACTCGCTTAACCGGTAACATAATGGTTAGATTCCGCATAAAACAGACATCGGCAGGCTTACGCTATCACTCGTAAGACGCCGTCCGGCTACTGGATGGGTAGGACTGAGTTCATTCAGAGGTTTTAGATCAACCAGGAGAAAGAGTGCTGGTCGGTTACGTCCGGAAGGTGCTGGCCGTAAATGAATGGTCAGAACTTGATCACTTTCTACACGGCCGCGAGAACTCGCTTAACCGTTTACAGAATGGTTAGATTCCGCATAAAACAGGCATCGGCAGGCTTACGCTATCACTCGGAAGACGCCGTCCGGCTACTGGATGGGTATTACTGAGTTAATTGAGAGGTTTTAGATCAACCAGGAGGAAGAGTGCTGGTCGGTTACGTCCAGAAGGTGCTGGCCGTAAATGAATGGTCGGAACTTGATCACTTTCTACACGGCTGCGAGATCTCGCTTAACCGGTTACAGAATGGTTAGATTCCGCATAAAACAGGCATCGGCAGGCTTACGCTATCACTCGGAAGACGCCGTCCGGCCACTGGATGAGTAGGACTGAAATTATTGAGAGGTTTTAGATCAACCAGGAGAAAGAGTGCTTGTCGCTTACGTCCAGAAGGTGGGGGCCGTAAATGAATGGTCGGAACTTGATCACTTTCTACACGGCTGCGAGAACTCACTTAATCGGTAACAGTGTGGTTAGATTCCGCATAAAACAGACATCGGCAGGCTTACGCTATCACTCGTAAGACGCTGTCATGCCGCTGTATGAGTCGGACTGAGTTCATTGAGAGATTTTAGATCAACCAGGAGAAAGAGTGCTGGTCGCTTACGTCCGGTAGGTGCTGGCCGTAAATGAATGGTCGGAACTTGATCCCTTTCTACACGGCTGCGTGAGCTCGCTTAAGCGGTAACCGAATGGTTAGATTCCGCATAAAACAGACATCGGCAGGCTTACGCTATCAGTCGCAAGACGCCGTCCAGCCACTGGATGCGTAGGACTGAGTTCATTGAAAGGTTTTAGATCAACCAGGAGAAAGAGTGCTGGTCGCTTACGTCCGGAAGGTGCTGGCCGTAAATGAAAGTCTGAACCTGATCACTTTCTACATGGCTGCGAGAACTCGCTTAACCGGTTACAGAATGGTTAGATTCCACATAAAACAGACATCGGCAGGTTTACGCTATCGCTCGTAAGACGCCGTCCGGCCACAGGATGAGTAGGACTGAGTTCATTGAGAGGATTTAGATCAACCAGGAGAAAGAGTGCTGGTCACTTACGTCCGGAAGGTCCTGGCCGTAAATGAATGTTCTGAATCTGATCACTTTCTACACGGCTGCGAGAACTCGCTTAACCGGTAACATAATGGTTAGATTCCGCATAAAACAGACATCGGCAGGCTTACGCTATCACTCGTAAGACGCCGTCATGCCGCTGTATGAGTAGGACTGAGTTCATTGAGAGATTTTAGATCAACCAGGAGAAAGAGTGCTGGTCGCTTACGTCCGAAAGGTGCTGGCCGTAAATGAATGGTCGGAACTTGATCACTTTCTACACGGCTGCGAGAACTCGCTGACCCGGTAACATAATGGTTAGATGCCGCATAAAACAGACATCGGCAGGCTTACGCTATCACTCGTAAGACGCCGTCCGGCTACTGGATGGGTAGGACTGAGTTCATTCAGAGGTTTTAGATAAACCAGGAGAAAGAGTGCTGGTCGGTTACGTCCGGAAGGTGCTGGCCGTAAATGAATGGTTGGAACTTGATCACTTTCTAGACGGCTGCGAGAACACGCTTAACCAGTTACAGAATGGTTAGATTCCGCATAAAACAGGCATCGGCAGGCTTACGCTATCACTCGTAAGACGTCTTCCGGCCACTGGATGAGTAGGACTGAGTTCATTGAGAGGTTTTAGATAAACCAGGAGAAAGAGTGATAGTAGCTTACGTCCGGAAGGTTCTGGCCGTAAATGAATGGTCGGAACTTGATCACTTTCTACACGGCTGCGAGAACTCGCTTAACCGGTAACAAAATGGTTAGATTCCGCATAAAACAGACATCGGCAGGCTTACGCTATCACTCGCAAGACGCCGTCCGGCCACTGTATGAGTAGGACTGAGTTCATTAAGAGATTTTAGATCAACCAGGAGAAAGAGTGCTGGTCGCTTACGTCCGGAAGGTGCTGGCCGTAAATTAATGGTCGGAACTTGATCACTTTCTACACGGCTGCGAGAACTCGCTGACCCGGTAACTTAATGGTTAGATTCCGCATAGAACAGACATCGGCAGGCTTACGCTATCACTCGTAAGACGTCGTCCGGCTACTGGATGGGTATTACTGAGTTAATTGAGAGGTTTTAGATCAACCAGGAGGAAGAGTGCTGGTCGGTTACGTCCAGAAGGTGCTGGCCGTAAATGAATGGTCGGAACTTGATCACTTTCAACACGGCTGCGAGAACTCGCTTAACTGGTTACAGAATGGTTAGATTCCGCATAAAACAGGCATCGGCAGGCTTACGCTATCACTCGGAAGACGCCGTCCGGCCACTGGATGAGTAGGACTGAGTTCATTGAGAGTTTTTAGATCAACCAGGAGAAAGAGTGCTTGTCGCTTACGTCCAGAAGGTGCTGGCCGTAAATGAATGGTCGGAACTTGATCACTTTCTACACGGCTGCGAGAACTCGCTGACCCGGTAACATAATGGTTAGGTTCCGCATAAAACAGACATCGGCAGGCTTCCGCTATCACTCGTAAGACGCCGTCCGGCTACTGGTTAGGTATTACTGAGTTAATTGAGAGGTTTTAGATCAACCAGGAGGAAGAGTGCTGGTCGGTTACGTCCAGAAGGTGCTGGCCGTAAATGAATGGTCTGAACCTGATCACTTTCTACACGGCTGCGAGAACTCGCTTAACCGGTAACATAATGGTTAGATTCCGCATAAAACAGACATCGGCAGGCTTACGCTATCACTCGTAAGACGCCGTCCGGCTACTGGATGGGTAGGACTGAGTTCATTCAGAGGTTTTAGATCAACCAGGAGAAAGAGTGCTGGTCGGTTACGTCCGGAAGGTGCTGGCCGTAAATGAATGGTCAGAACTTGATCACTTTCTACACGGCCGCGAGAACTCGCTTAACCGTTTACAGAATGGTTAGATTCCGCATAAAACAGGCATCGGCAGGCTTACGCTATCACTCGGAAGACGCCGTCCGGCCACTGGATGAGTAGGACTGAATTCATTGAGAGGTTTTAGATCAACCAGGAGAAAGAGTGCTTGCCGCTTACGTCCAGAAGGTGGGGGCCGTAAATGAATGGTCGGAACTTGATCACTTTCTACACGGCTGCGAGAACTCACTTAATCGGTAACAGTGTGGTTAGATTCCGCATAAAACAGACATCGGCAGGCTTACGCTATCACTCGTAAGACGCCGTCCGGCCACTGGATGAGTAGGACTGAGTTCATTGAGAGGTTTTAGATCAACCAAGAGAAAGAGTGCTGGTCGCTTACGTCCGGAAGGTGCTGGCCGTAAATGAATGGTCTGAACCTGATCATTTTCTACACGGCTGCGAGAACTCGCTTCACCGGTAACATAATGGTTAGATTCCGCATAAAACAGACATCGGCAGGCTTACGCTATCACTCGTAAGACGCCGTCCGGCTACTGGATGGGTAGGACTGAGTTCATTCAGAGGTTTTAGATCAACCAGGAGAAAGAGTGCTGGTCGGTTACGTCCGGGAGGTGCTGGCCGTAAATGAATGGTCAGAACTTGATCACTTTCTACACGGCCGCGAGAACTCGCTTAACCGGTTACAGAATGGTTAGATTCCGCATAAAACAGGCATCGGCAGGCTTACGCTATCACTCGTAAGACGCCGTCCGGCTACTGGATGAGTAGGATTGAGTTCATTGAGAGGTTTTAGATCAACCAGGAGAAAAAGTGCTGGTCGCTAACGTCATGAAGGGGCTGGCCGGAAATGAATGGTCGGAACTTGGTCACTTTCTACACGGCTGCGAGAACTCACTTAATCGGTAAAAGTGTGATTAGAATCCGCATAAAACAGACATCGGCAGGCTTTCGCTATCACTCGCAAGACGCCATCCGGCCACTGGATGAGTAGGACTGAGTTCATTGAGAAATTTTAGATCAACCAGGAGAAAGAGTGCTGGTCGCTTACGTCCGGAAGGTGCTGGCCGTAAATGAATGGTCTGAACCTGATCACTTTCTACACGGCTGCGAGAACTCGCTTATCCGGTAACATAATGGTTAGATTCCGCATAAAACAGACATCGGCAGGCTTACGCTATCACTCGTAAGACGCTGTCATGCCGCTGTATGAGTCGGACTGAGTTCATTGAGAGATTTTAGATCAACCAGGAGAAAGAGTGCTGGTCGCTTACGTCCGGTAGGTGCTGGCCGTAAATGAATGGTCGGAACTTGATCCCTTTCTACACGGCTGCGTGAGCTGGCTTAAGCGGTAACCGAATGGTTAGATTCCGCATAAAACAGACATCGGCAGGCTTACGCTATCACTCGTAAGACGCCGTCCGGCCACTGGATGAGTAGGACTGAGTTCATTGAGAGGTTTTAGGTCAACCAAGAGAAAGAGTGCTGGTCGCTTACGTCCGGAAGGTGCTGGCCGTAAATGAATGGTCTGAACCTGATCATTTTCTACACGGCTGCGAGAACTCGCTTCACCGGTAACATAATGGTTAGATTCCGCATAAAACAGACATCGGCAGGCTTACGCTATCACTCGTAAGACGCCGTCCGGCCACTGGATGAGTAGGACTGAGTTCATTGAGAGGTTTTAGATCAACCAAGAGAAAGAGTGCTGGTCGCTTACGTCCGGAAGGTGCTGGCCGTAAATGAATGGTCTGAACCTGATCATTTTCTACACGGCTGCGAGAACTCGCTTCACCGGTAACATAATGGTTAGATTCCGCATAAAACAGACATCGGCAGGCTTACGCTATCACTCGTAAGACGCCGTCCGGCTACTGGATGGGTAGGACTGAGTTCATTCAGAGGTTTTAGATCAACCAGGAGAAAGAGTGCTGGTCGGTTACGTCCGGGAGGTGCTGGCCGTAAATGAATGGTCAGAACTTGATCACTTTCTACACGGCCGCGAGAACTCGCTTAACCGGTTACAGAATGGTTAGATTCCGCATAAAACAGGCATCGGCAGGCTTACGCTATCACTCGTAAGACGCCGTCCGGCTACTGGATGAGTAGGATTGAGTTCATTGAGAGGTTTTAGATCAACCAGGAGAAAAAGTGCTGGTCGCTAACGTCATGAAGGGGCTGGCCGGAAATGAATGGTCGGAACTTGGTCACTTTCTACACGGCTGCGAGAACTCACTTAATCGGTAAAAGTGTGATTAGAATCCGCATAAAACAGACATCGGCAGGCTTTCGCTATCACTCGCAAGACGCCATCCGGCCACTGGATGAGTAGGACTGAGTTCATTGAGAAATTTTAGATCAACCAGGAGAAAGAGTGCTGGTCGCTTACGTCCGGAAGGTGCTGGCCGTAAATGAATGGTCTGAACCTGATCACTTTCTACACGGCTGCGAGAACTCGCTTATCCGGTAACATAATGGTTAGATTCCGCATAAAACAGACATCGGCAGGCTTACGCTATCACTCGTAAGACGCTGTCATGCCGCTGTATGAGTCGGACTGAGTTCATTGAGAGATTTTAGATCAACCAGGAGAAAGAGTGCTGGTCGCTTACGTCCGGTAGGTGCTGGCCGTAAATGAATGGTCGGAACTTGATCCCTTTCTACACGGCTGCGTGAGCTCGCTTAAGCGGTAACCGAATGGTTAGATTCCGCATAAAACAGACATCGGCAGGCTTACGCTATCACTCGTAAGACGCCGTCCGGCCACTGGATGAGTAGGACTGAGTTCATTGAGAGGTTTTAGATCAACCAAGAGAAAGAGTGCTGGTCGCTTACGTCCGGAAGGTGCTGGCCGTAAATGAATGGTCTGAACCTGATCATTTTCTACACGGCTGCGAGAACTCGCTTCACCGGTAACATAATGGTTAGATTCCGCATAAAACAGACATCGGCAGGCTTACGCTATCACTCGTAAGACGCCGTCCGGCCACTGGATGAGTAGGACTGAGTTCATTGAGAGGTTTTAGATCAACCAGGAGAAAAAGTGCTGGTCGCAAACGTCATGAAGGGGCTGGCCGGAAATGAATGGTCGGAACTTGATCACTTTCTACACGGCTGCGAGAACTGACCTAATCGGTAACAGTGTGGTTAGATTCCACATAAAACAGACATCGGCAGGTTTACGCTATCGCTCGTAAGACGCCGTCCGGCCACTGGATGAGTAGGACTGAGTTCATTGAGAGGTTTTAGATCAACCAGGAGAAAGAGTGCTGGTCACTTACGTCCGGAAGGTCCTGGCCGTAAATGAATGTTCTGAATCTGATCACTTTCTACACGGCTGCGAGAACTCGCCTAACCGGTAACATAATGGTTAGATTCCGCATAAAACAGACATCGGCAGGCTTACGCTATCACTCGTAAGACGCCGTCATGCCGCTGTATGAGTAGGACTGAGTTCATTGAGAGATTTTAGATCAACCAGGAGAAAGAGTGCTGGTCGCTTACGTCCGAAAGGTGCTGGCCGTAAATGAATGGTCGGAACTTGATCACTTTCTACACGGCTGCGAGAACTCGCTGACCCGGTAACATAATGGTTAGATGCCGCATAAAACAGACATCGGCAGGCTTACGCTATCACTCGTAAGACGCCGTCCGGCTACTGGATGGGTAGGACTGAGTTCATTCAGAGGTTTTAGATAAACCAGGAGAAAGAGTGCTGGTCGGTTACGTCCGGAAGGTGCTGGCCGTAAATGAATGGTTGGAACTTGATCACTTTCTAGACGGCTGCGAGAACACGCTTAACCAGTTACAGAATGGTTAGATTCCGCATAAAACAGGCATCGGCAGGCTTACGCTATCACTCGTAAGACGTCTTCCGGCCACTGGATGAGTAGGACTGAGTTCATTGAGAGGTTTTAGATAAACCAGGAGAAAGAGTGATAGTAGCTTACGTCCGGAAGGTGCTGGCCGTAAATGAATGGTCGGAACTTGATCACTTTCTACACGGCTGCGAGAACTCGCTTAACCGGTAACAAAATGGTTAGATTCCGCATAAAACAGACATCGGCAGGCTTACGCTATCACTCGCAAGACGCCGTCCGGCCACTGTATGAGTAGGACTGAGTTCATTAAGAGATTTTAGATCAACCAGGAGAAAGAGTGCTGGTCGCTTACGTCCGGAAGGTGCTGGCCGTAAATTAATGGTCGGAAGTTGATCACTTTCTACACGGCTGCGAGAACTCGCTGACCCGGTAACTTAATGGTTAGATTCCGCATAAAACAGACATCGGCAGGCTTACGCTATCACTCGTAAGACGTCGTCCGGCTACTGGATGGGTATTACTGAGTTAATTGAGAGGTTTTAGATCAACCAGGAGGAAGAGTGCTGGTCGGTTACGTCCAGAAGGTGCTGGCCGTAAATGAATGGTCGGAACTTGATCACTTTCAACACGGCTGCGAGAACTCGCCTAACTGGTTACAGAATGGTTAGATTCCGCATAAAACAGGCATCGGCAGGCTTACGCTATCACTCGGAAGACGCCGTCCGGCCACTGGATGAGTAGGACTGAGTTCATTGAGAGTTTTTAGATCAACCAGGAGAAAGAGTGCTTGTCGCTTACGTCCAGAAGGTGCTGGCCGTAAATGAATGGTCGGAACTTGATCACTTTCTACACGGCTGCGAGAACTCGCTGACCCGGTAACATAATGGTTAGGTTCCGCATAAAACAGACATCGGCAGGCTTACGCTATCACTCGTAAGACGCCGTTCGGCTACTGGTTAGGTATTACTGAGTTAATTGAGAGGTTTTCGATCAACCAGGAGGAAGAGTGCTGGTCGGTTACGTCCAGAAGGTGCTGGCCGTAAATGAATGGTCTGAACCTGATCACTTTCTACACGGCTGCGAGAACTCGCTTAAACGGTAACATAATGGTTAGATTCCGCATAAAACAGACATCGGCAGGCTTACCCTATCACTCGTAAGACGCCGTCTGGCTACTGGATGGGTAGGACTGAGTTCATTCAGAGGTTTTAGATCAACCAGGAGAAAGAGTGCTGGTCGGTTACGTCCGGATGGTGCTGGCCGTAAATGAATGGTCAGAACTTGATCACTTTCTACACAGCTGCGAGAACTCGCTTAACCGGTTACAGAATGGTTAGATTCCGTATAAAACAGGCATCGGCAGGCTTACGCTATCAATCGTAAGACGCCGTCCGGCCACTGGATGAGTAGGACTGAGTTCATTGAGAGGTTTTAGATCAACCAGGAGAAAAAGTGCTGGTCGCTAACGTCATGAAGGGGCTGGCCGGAAATTAATGGTCGGAACTTGATCACTTTCTACACGGCTGCGAGAACTGACTTAATCGGTAACAGTGTGGTTAGATTCCGCATAAAACAGACATCGGCAGGTTTACGCTATCACTCGTAAGACGACGTCCGGCCACTGGATGAGTAGGACTGAGTTCATTGAGAGATTTTAGATCAACCAGGAGAAAGAGTGCTGGTCGCTTACGTCCGAAAGGTGCTGGCCGTAAATGAATGGTCGGAACTTGATCACTTTCTACACGGCTGCGAGAACTCGCTGACCCGGTAACATAATGGTTAGATGCCGCATAAAACAGACATCGGCAGGCTTACGCTATCACTCGTAAGACGCCGTCCGGCTACTGGATGGGTAGGACTGAGTTCATTCAGAGCTTTTAGATCAACAAGAGAAAGAGTGCTGGTCGGTTACGTCCGGAAGGTGCTGGCCGTAAATGAATGGTTGGAACTTGATCACTTTCTACACGGCTGCGAGAACACGCTTAACCGGTTACAGAATGGTTAGATTCCGCATAAAACAGGCATCGGCAGGCTTACGCTATCACTCGTAAGACGTCTTCCGGCCACTGGATGAGTAGGACTGAGTTCATTGAGAGGTTTTAGATAAACCAGGAGAAAGAGTGATAGTAGCTTACGTCCGGAAGGTGCTGGCCGTAAATGAATGGTCGGAACTTGATCACTTTCTACACGGCTGCGAGAACTCGCTTAACCGGTAACAAAATGGTTAGATTCCGCATATAACAGACATCGGCAGGCTTACGCTATCACTCGCAAGACGCCGTCCGGCCACTGTATGAGTAGGACTGAGTTCATTAAGAGATTTTAGATCAACCAGGAGAAAGAGTGCTGGTCGCTTACGTCCGGAAGGTGCTGGCCGTAAATTAATGGTCGGAACTCTATCACTTTCTACACGGCTGCGAGAACTCGCTGACCCGGTAACCTAATGGTTAGATTCCGCATAAAACAGACATCGGCAGGCTTACGCTATCACTCGTAAGACGCCGTCCGGCTACTGGTTAGGTATTACTGAGTTAATTGAGAGGTTTTAGATCAACCAGGAGGAAGAGTGCTGGTCGGTTACGTCCAGAAGGTGCTGGCCGTAAATGAATGGTCTGAACCTGATCACTTTCTACACGGCTGCGAGAACTCGCTTAAACGGTAACATAATGGTTAGATTCCGCATAAAACAGACATCAGCAGGCTTACGCTATCACTCGGAAGACGCCGTCCGGCCACTGGATGAGTAGGACTGAGTTCATTGAGAGGTTTTAGATCAACCAGGAGAAAGAGTGCTGGTCACTTACGTCCGGAAGGTCCTGGCCGTAAATGAATGTTCTGAATCTGATCACTTTCTACACGGCTGCGAGAACTCGCTTAACCGGTAACATAATGGTTAGATTCCGCATAAAACAGACATCGGCAGGCTTACGCTATCACTCGTAAGACGCCGTCATGCCGCTGTATGAGTAGGACTGAGTTCATTGAGTGATTTTAGATCAACCAGGAGAAAGAGTGCTGGTCGCTTACGTCCGAAAGGTGCTGGCCGTAAATGAATGGTCGGAACTTGATCACTTTCTACACGGCTGCGAGAACTCGCTGACACGGTAACATAATGGTTAGATGCCGCATAAAACAGACATCGGCAGTCTTACGCTATCACTCGTAAGACGCCGTCCGGCTACTGGATGGGTAGGACTGAGTTCATTCAGAGGTTTTAGATAAACCAGGAGAAAGAGTGCTGGTCGGTTACGTCCGGAAGGTGCTGGCCGTAAATGAATGGTTGGAACTTGATCACTTTCTAGACGGCTGCGAGAACACGCTTAACCAGTTACAGAATGGTTAGATTCCGCATAAAACAGGCATCGGCAGGCTTACGCTATCACTCGTAAGACGTCTTCCGGCCACTGGATGAGTAGGACTGAGTTCATTGAGAGGTTTTAGACAAACCAGGAGAAAGAGTGATAGTAGCTTACGTCCGGAAGGTGCTGGCCGTAAATGAATGGTCGGAACTTGATCACTTTCTACACGGCTGCGAGAACTCGCTTA
This sequence comes from Amblyomma americanum, assembly GCA_030143305.2. Lineage (NCBI taxonomy): Eukaryota > Metazoa > Arthropoda > Arachnida > Ixodida > Ixodidae > Amblyomma > Amblyomma americanum. The sequence goes on along the minus strand of JARKHS020036297.1, from coordinate 119,577 downwards.
ACCGGTAACAAAATGGTTAGATTCCGTATAAAACAGACATCGGCAGGCTTACGCTATCACTCGCAAGACGCCGTCCGGCCACTGTATGAGTAGGACTGAGTTCATTAAGAGATTTTAGATCAACCAGGAGAAAGAGTGCTGGTCGCTTACGTCCGGAAGGTGCTAGCCGTAAATGAATGGTCGGAACTTGATCACTTTCTACACGGCTGCGAGAACTCGCTGACCCGGTAACTTAATGGTTAGATTCCGCATAGAACAGACATCGGCAGGCTTACGCTATCACTCGTAAGACGCCGTCCGGCTACTGGATGGGTAGGACTGAGTTCATTCAGAGCTTTTATATCAACAAGAGAAAGAGTGCTGGTCGGTTATGTCCGGAAGGTGCTGGCCGTAAATGAATGGTTGGAACTTGATCACTTTCTACACGGCTGCGAGAACACGCTTAACCGGTTACAGAATGGTTAGATTCCGCATAAAACAGGCATCGGCAGGCTTACGCTATCACTCGTAAGACGTCTTCCGGCCACTGGATGAGTAGGACTGAGTTCATTGAGAGGTTTTAGATAAACCAGGAGAAAGAGTGATAGTAGCTTACGTCCGGAAGGTGCTGGCCGTAAATGAATGGTCGGAACTTGATCACTTTCTACACGGCTGCGAGAACTCGCTTAACCGGTAACAAAATGGTTAGATTCCGCATAAAACAGACATCGGCAGGCTTACGCTATCACTCGCAAGACGCCGTGCGGCCACTGTATGAGTAGGACTGAGTTCATTAAGAGATTTTAGATCAACCAGGAGAAAGAGTGCTGGTCGCTTACGTCCGGAAGGTGCTGGCCGTAAATTAATGGTCGGAACTCTATCACTTTCTACACGGCTGCGAGAACTCGCTGACCCGGTAACCTAATGGTTTGATTCCGCATAAAACAGACATCGGCAGGCTTACGCTATCACTCGTAAGACGCCGTCCGGCTACTGGTTAGGTATTACTGAGTTAATTGAGAGGTTTTAGATCAACCAGGAGGAAGAGTGCTGGTCGGTTACGTCCAGAAGGTGCTGGCCGTAAATGAATGGTCTGAACCTGATCACTTTCTACACGGCTGCGAGAACTCGCTTAAACGGTAACATAATGGTTAGATTACGCATAAAACAGACATCAGCAGGCTTACGCTATCACTCGGAAGACGCCGTCCGGCCACTGGATGAGTAGGACTGAGTTCATTGAGAGGTTTTAGATCAACCAGGAGAAAGAGTGCTGGTCACTTACGTCCGGAAGGTCCTGGCCGTAAATGAATGTTCTGAATCTGATCACTTTCTACACGGCTGCGAGAACTCGCTTAACCGGTAACATAATGGTTAGATTCCGCATAAAACAGACATCGGCAGGCTTACGCTATCACTCGTAAGACGCCGTCATGCCGCTGTATGAGTAGGACTGAGTTCATTGAGTGATTTTAGATCAACCAGGAGAAAGAGTGCTGGTCGCTTACGTCCGAAAGGTGCTGGCCGTAAATGAATGGTCGGAACTTGATCACTTTCTACACGGCTGCGAGAACTCGCTGACACGGTAACATAATGGTTAGATGCCGCATAAAACAGACATCGGCAGGCTTACGCTATCACTCGTAAGACGCCGTCCGGCTACTGGATGGGTAGGACTGAGTTCATTCAGAGGTTTTAGATAAACCAGGAGAAAGAGTGCTGGTCGGTTACGTCCGGAAGGTGCTGGCCGTAAATGAATGGTTGGAACTTGATCACTTTCTAGACGGCTGCGAGAACACGCTTAACCAGTTACAGAATGGTTAGATTCCGCATAAAACAGGCATCGGCAGGCTTACGCTATCACTCGTAAGACGTCTTCCGGCCACTGGATGAGTAGGACTGAGTTCATTGAGAGGTTTTAGATAAACCAGGAGAAAGAGTGATAGTAGCTTACGTCCGGAAGGTGCTGGCCGTAAATGAATGGTCGGAACTTGATCACTTTCTACACGGCTGCGAGAACTCGCTTAACCGGTAACAAAATGGTTAGATTCCGCATAAAACAGACATCGGCAGGCTTACGCTATCACTCGCAAGACGCCGTCCGGCCACTGTATGAGTAGGACTGAGTTCATTAAGAGATTTTAGATCAACCAGGAGAAAGAGTGCTGGTCGCTTACGTCCGGAAGGTGCTGGCCGTAAATTAATGGTCGGAACTTGATCACTTTCTACACGGCTGCGAGAACTCGCCGACCCGGTAACTTAATGGTTAGATTCCGCATAGAACAGACATCGGCAGGCTTACGCTATCACTCGTAAGACGTCGTCCGGCTACTGGATGGGTATTACTGAGTTAATTGAGAGGTTTTAGATCAACCAGGAGGAAGAGTGCTGGTCGGTTACGTCCAGAAGGTGCTCGCCGTAAATGAATGGTCGGAACTTGATCACTTTCAACACGGCTGCGAGAACTCGCTTAACTGGTTACAGAATGGTTAGATTCCGCATAAAACAGGCATCGGCAGGCTTACGCTATCACTCGGAAGACGCCGTCCGGCCACTGGATGAGTAGGACTGAGTTCATTGAGAGTTTTTAGATCAACCAGGAGAAAGAGTGCTTGTCGCTTACGTCCAGAAGGTGCTGGCCGTAAATGAATGGTCGGAACTTGATCACTTTCTACACGGCTGCGAGAACTCGCTGACCCGGTAACATAATGGTTAGGTTCCGCATAAAACAGACATCGGCAGGCTTACGCTATCACTCGTAAGACGCCGTCCGGCTACTGGTTAGGTATTACTGAGTTAATTGAGAGGTTTTAGATCAACCAGGAGGAAGAGTGCTGGTCGGTTACGTCCAGAAGGTGCTGGCCGTAAATGAATGGTCTGAACCTGATCACTTTCTACACGGCTGCGAGAACTCGCTTAAACGGTAACATAATGGTTAGATTCCGCATAAAACAGACATCGGCAGGCTTACCCTATCACTCGTAAGACGCCGTCCGGCTACTGGATGGGTAGGACTGAGTTCATTGAGAGATTTTAGATCAACCAGGAGAAAGAGTGCTGGTCGCTTACGTCCGAAAGGTGCTGGCCGTAAATGAATGGTCGGAACTTGATCACTTTCTACACGGCTGCGAGAACTCGCTGACCCGGTAACATAATGGTTAGATGCCGCATAAAACAGACATCGGCAGGCTTACGCTATCACTCGTAAGACGCCGTCCGGCTACTGGATGGGTAGGACTGAGTTCATTCAGAGGTTTTAGATAAACCAGGAGAAAGAGTGCTGGTCGGTTACGTCCGGAAGGTGCTGGCCGTAAATGAATGGTTGGAACTTGATCACTTTCTAGACGGCTGCGAGAACACGCTTAACCAGTTACAGAATGGTTAGATTCCGCATAAAACAGGCATCGGCAGGCTTACGCTATCACTCGTAAGACGTCTTCCGGCCACTGGATGAGTAGGACTGAGTTCATTGAGAGGTTTTAGATAAACCAGGAGAAAGAGTGATAGTAGCTTACGTCCGGAAGGTGCTGGCCGTAAATGAATGGTCGGAACTTGATCACTTTCTACACGGCTGCAAGAACTCGCTTAACCGGTAACAAAATGGTTAGATTCCGCATAAAACAGACATCGGCAGGCTTACGCTATCACTCGCAAGACGCCGTCCGGCCACTGTATGAGTAGGACTGAGTTCATTAAGAGATTTTAGATCAACCAGGAGAAAGAGTGCTGGTCGCTTACGTCCGGAAGGTGCTGGCCGTAAAAAAATGGTCGGAACTTGATCACTTTCTACACGGCTGCGAGAACTCGCTGACCCGGTAACTTAATGGTTAGATTCCGCATAGAACAGACATCGGCAGGCTTACGCTATCACTCGTAAGACGTCGTCCGGCTACTGGATGGGTATTACTGAGTTAATTGAGAGGTTTTAGATCAACCAGGAGGAAGAGTGCTGGTCGGTTACGTCCAGAAGGTGCTGGCCGTAAATGAATGGTCGGAACTTGATCACTTTCAACACGGCTGCGAGAACTCGCTTAACTGGTTACAGAATGGTTAGATTCCGCATAAAACAGGCATCGGCAGGCTTACGCTATCACTCGGAAGACGCCGTCCGGCCACTGGATGAGTAGGACTGAGTTCATTGAGAGTTTTTAGATCAACCAGGAGAAAGAGTGCTTGTCGCTTACGTCCAGAAGGTGCTGGCCGTAAATGAATGGTCGGAACTTGATCACTTTCTACACGGCTGCGAGAACTCGCTGACCCGGTAACATAATGGTTAGGTTCCGCATAAAACAGACATCGGCAGGCTTACGCTATCACTCGTAAGACGCCGTCCGGCTACTGGTTAGGTATTACTGAGTTAATTGAGAGGTTTTAGATCAACCAGGAGGAAGAGTGCTGGTCGGTTACGTCCAGAAGGTGCTGGCCGTAAATGAATGGTCTGAACCTGATCACTTTCTACACGGCTGCGAGAACTCGCTTAAACGGTAACATAATGGTTAGATTCCGCATAAAACAGACATCGGCAGGCTTACGCTATCACTCGCAAGACGCCGTCCGGCCACTGTATGAGTAGGACTGAGTTCATTAAGAGATTTTAGATCAACCAGGAGAAAGAGTGCTGGTCGCTTACGTCCGGAAGGTGCTGGCCGTAAATTAATGGTCGGAACTCTATCACTTTCTACACGGCTGCGAGAACTCGCTGACCCGGCAACCTCATGGTTAGATTCCGCATAAAACAGACATCGGCAGGCTTACGCTATCACTCGTAAGACGCCGTCCGGCTACTGGTTAGGTATTACTGAGTTAATTGAGAGGTTTTAGATCAACCAGGAGGAAGAGTGCTGGTCGGTTACGTCCAGAAGGTGCTGGCCGTAAATGAATGGTCTGAACCTGATCACTTTCTACACGGCTGCGAGAACTCGCTTAAACGGTAACATAATGGTTAGATTCCGCATAAAACAGACATCAGCAGGCTTACCCTATCACTCGTAAGACGCCGTCCGGCTACTGGATGGGTAGGACTGAGTTCATTCAGAGGTTTTAGATCAACCAGGAGAAAGAGTGCTGGTCGGTTACGTCTGGAAGGTGCTGGCCGTAAATGAATAATCAGAACTTGATCACTTTCTACACAGCTGCGAGAACTCGCTTAACCGGTTACAGAATGGTTAGATTCCGCATAAAACAGGCATCGGCAGGCTTACGCTATCAATCGTAAGACGCCGTCCGGCCACTGGATGAGTAGGACTGAGTTCATTGAGAGGTTTTAGATCAACCAGGAGAAAAAGTGCTGGTCGCTAACGTCATGAAGGGGCTGGCCGGAAATGAATGGTCGGAACTTGATCACTTTCTACACGGCTGCGAGAACTGACTTAATCGGTAACAGTGTGGTTAGATTCCGCATAAAACAGACATCGGCAGGTTTACGCTATCACTCGTAAGACGACGTCCGGCCACTGGATGAGTAGGACTGAGTTCATTGAGAGGTTTTAGATCAACCAGGAGAAAGAGTGCTGGTCACTTACGTCCGGAAGGTCCTGGCCGTAAATGAATGGTCTGAATCTGATCACTTTCTACATGGCTCCGAGAACTCGCTTAACCGGTAACATAATGGTTTGATTCCGCATAGAACAGACATTGGCAGGCTTACGCTATCACTCGTAAGACGCCGTCCGGCCACTGGATGAGTAGGACTGAGTTCATTGAGAGGTTTTAGATCAACCAGGAGAAAGAGTGCTTGTCATTTACGTCCGGAAGGTGCTGGCCGTAAATGAATGGTCTGAACCTGATCACTTTCTACACGGCTGCGAGAACTCGCTTACCCGGTAACATAATGGTTAGATTCCACATAAAACAGACATCGGCAGGTTTACGCTATCGCTCGCAAGACGCCGTCCGGCCACTGGATGAGTAGGACTGAGTTCATTGAGAGGTTTTAGATCAACCAGGAGAAAGAGTGCTGGTCACTTACGTCCGGAAGGTGCTGGCCGTAAATTAATGGTCGGAACTCTATCACTTTCTACACGGCTGCGAGAACTCGCTGACCCGGTAACATAATGGTTAGATTCCGCATAAAACAGACATCGGCAGGCTTACGCTATCACTCGTAAGACGCCGTCCGGCTACTGGATGGGTATTACTGAGTTAATTGAGAGGTTTTAGATCAACCAGGAGGAAGAGTGCTGGTCGGTTACGTCCAGAAGGTGCTGGCCGTAAATGAATGGTCGGAACTTGATCACTTTCTACACGGCTGCGAGAACTCGCTTAACTGGTTACAGAATGGTTAGATTCCGCATAAAACAGGCATCGGCAGGCTTACGCTATCACTCGGAAGACGCCGTCCGGCCACTGGATGAGTAGGTCTGAGTTCATTGAGAGTTTTTAGATCAACCAGGAGAAAGAGTGCTTGTCGCTTACGTCCAGAAGGTGCTGGCCGTAAATGAATGGTCGGAACTTGATCACTTTCTACACGGCTGCGAGAACTCGCTGACCCGGTAACATAATGGTTAGATTCCGCATAAAACAGACATCGGCAGGCTTACGCTATCACTCGTAAGACGCCGTCCGGCTTCTGGTTAGGTATTACTGAGTTAATTGAGAGGTTTTAGATCAACCAAGAGGAAGAGTGCTGGTCGGTTACGTCCGGAAGGTGCTGGCCGTAAATGAATGGTCAGAACTTGATCACTTTCTACACAGCTGCGAGAACTCGCTTAACCGGTTACAGAATGGTTAGATTCCGCATAAAACAGGCATCGGCAGGCTTACGCAATCAATCGTAAGACGCCGTCCGGCCACTGGATGAGTAGGACTGAGTTCATTGAGAGGTTTTAGATCAACCAGGAGAAAAAGTGCTGGTCGCTAACGTCATGAAGGGTCTGGCCGGAAATGAATGGTCGGAACTTGATCACTTTCTACACGGCTGCGAGAACTGACTTAATCGGTAACAGTGTGGTTAGATTCCGCATAAAACAGACATCGGCAGGTTTACGCTATCACTCGTAAGACGCCGTCCGGCCACTGGATGAGTAGGACTGAGTTCATTGAGAGGTTTTAGATCAACCAGGAGAAAGAGTGCTGGTCACTTACGTCCGGAAGGTCCTGGCCGTAAATGAATGGTCTGAATCTGATCACTTTCTACACGGCTGCGAGAACGCGCTTAACCGGTAACATAATGGTTTGATTCCGCATAGAACAGACATCGGCAGGCTTACGCTATCACTCGTAAGACGCCGTCATGCCGCTGTATGAGTAGGACTGAGTTCATTGAGAGATTTTAGATCATCCAGGAGAAAGAGTGCTGGTCGCTTACGTCCGGAAGGTGCTGGCCGTAAATGAATGGTCGGAACTTGATCACTTTCTACACGGCTGCGAGACCTCGCTGACCCGGTAACATAATGGTTAGATGCCGCATAAAACGGACATCGGCAGGCTTACGCTGTCACTCGTAAGACGCCGTCCGGCTACTGGATGGGTAGGACTGAGCTCATTCAGTGGTTTTAGATCAACCAGGAGAAAGAGTGCTGGTCTATTACGTCCGGAAGGTGCTGGCCGCAAATGAATGGTCGGAACTGGATCACTTTCTACACGGCTGCGACAACACGCTTATCCGGTTACAGAATGGTTAGACTCCGCATAAAACAGGCATCGGCAGGCTTACGCTATCACTCGTAAGACGTCGTCCGGCCACTGGATGAGTTGGACTGAGTTCATTGAGAGGTTTTATAAAAACCAGGAGAAAGAGTGATAGTCGCTTACGTCCGGAAGGTGCTGGACGTAAATGAATGGTCGGAACTTGATCACTTTCTACACGGCTGCGATAACTCGCTTAACCGGTAACAAAATGGTTAGATTCCGCATAAAACAGACATCGGCAGGCTTACGCTATCACTCGCAAGACGCCGTCCGGCCACTGGATGAGTAGGACTGAGTTCATTGAGAGGTTTTAGATCAACCAGTGGAAGGAGTGCTGGTCGCTTACGTCCGGAAGGTGCTGGCCGTAAATGAATGGTCTGAACCTGATCACTTTCTACAAGGCTGCGAGAACTCGCTCACCCGGTAACATAATGGTTAGATTCCGCATAAAACAGACATCGGCAGGCTTACGCTATATCTCGTAAGACGCTGTCATGCCGCTGTATGAGTAGGACTGAGTTCATTGAGAGATTTTAGATCAACCAGGAGAAAGAGTGCTGGTCGCTTACGTCCGGTAGATGCTGGCCGTAAATGAATGGTCGGAACTTGATCACTTTCTACACGGCTGCGAGAGCTCGCTTAAGCGGTAACCGAATGGTTAGATTCCGCATAAAACAGACATCGGCAGGCTTACGCTATCAGTCGCAAGACGCCGTCCGGCCACTGGATGAGTAGGACTGAGTTCATTGAGAGGTTTTAGATCAACCAGGAGAAAGAGTGCTGGTGGCTTACGTCCGGAAGGTGCTGGCCGTAAATGAATGGTCTGAACCTGATCACTTTCTACTTGGCTGCGAGAACTCGCTTAACCGGTAACATAATGGTTAGATTCCGCATAAAACAGACATCGGCAGGATTACGCTATCACTCGTAAGACGCCGTCCTGCCGCTGTATGAGTAGGACTGAGTTCATTGAGAGATTTTAGATCAACCAGGAGAAAGAGTGCTGGTCACTTACGTCATGAAGGTGCTGGCCGTAAATGAATGGTCGGAACTTGATCACTTTCTACACGGCTGCGAGAGCTCGCTTAAACGGTAACAGAATGGTTAGATTCCGCATAAAACAGACATCGGCAGGCTTACGCTATCACTCGCAAGACGCCGTCTGGCCACTGGATGAGTAGGACTGAGTTCATTGAGAGGTTTTAGATCAACCAGGAGAAAGAGAGCTTGTCGCTTACGTTCTGAAGGTGCTGGGCGTAAATGAATGGTCTGAACCTGATCAATTTCTACACGGCTGCGAGAACTCGCTGACCCGGTAACATAATGTTTAGATTCCGCATAAAACAGACATCGGCAGGCTTACGCTATCACTTGTAAGACGCCGTCCGGCTACTGGATGGGTAGGACGGAGTTCATTGAGAGATTTTAGATCAACCAGAAGAAAGAGTGCTGGTCGCTTACGTCCGGAAGGTGCTGGCCATAAATGAAAGGTCGGAACTTGATCGCTTTCTACACGGCTGCGAGAACTCACTTAATCGGTAACAGTGTGGTTAGATTCTGCATAAAACAGACATCGGCAGACTTACGCTATCACTCGTAAGACGCCGTCCGGCCACTGGATGAGTAGGACTGAGTTCATTGAGAGGTTTGAGATCAACCAGGAGAAAGAGTGCTGGTCGCTTACGTCCGGAAGGTGCTGGCCGTAAATGAATGGTCTGAACCTGATCACTTTCTACACGGCTGCGAGAGCTCGCTTAACCGGTAACAGAATGGTTAGATTCCGCATAAAACAGACATCGGCAGGCTTACGCTATCACTCGTAAGACGCCGTCCGGTAACTGGATGAGTAGGACTGAGTTCATTGAGAGGTTTTAGATCAACCAGGAGAAAAAGTGCTGGTCGCTAACGTCATGAAGGGGCTGGCCGGAAATGAATGGTCGGAACTTGGTCACTTTCTACACGGCTGCGAGAACTCACTTAATCGGTAAAAGTGTGATTAGAATTCGCATAAAACAGACATCGGCAGGCTTTCGCTATCACTCGCAAGACGCCATCCGGCCACTGGATGAGTAGGACTGAGTTCATTGAGAAATTTTAGATCAGCCAGGAGAAAGAGTGCTGGTCGCTTACGTCCGGAAGGTGCTGGCCGTAAATGAATGGTCTGAACCTAATCACATTCTACACGGCTGCGAGAACTCGCTAAACCGGTAACATAATGGTTAGATTCCGCATAAAACAGACATCGGCAGGCTTACGCTATCACTCGTAAGACGCCGTCCTGCCGCTGTATGAGTAGGACTGAGTTCATTGAGAGATTTAAGATCAACCAGGAGAAAGAGTGGTGGTCGCTTACGTCCGGAAGGTGCTGGCTGTTAATGAATGATCGGAACTTGATCACTTTCTACACGGCTGCGAGAACTCGCTAACCCGGTAACATAATGGTTAGATTCCGCATAAAACAGACATCGGCAGGCTTACGCTATCACTCGTAAGACGCCGTCCGGCTACTGGATGGGTAGGACTGAGTTCATTGAGAGGTTTTAGATCAACCAGGAGACAGAGTGCTGGTTGGTTACGTCCGGAAGGTGCTGGCCGTAAATGAATGGTCGGAACTTGATCACTTTCTAAACGGCTGCGAGAACTCGCTTAACCGGTTACAGAATGGTTAGATTCCGCATAAAACAGGCATCGGCCGGCTTCCGCTATCACTCGTAAGACGCCGTCCGGCCACTGGATGAGTACGACTGAGTTCATTGAGAGGTTTTAGATCAACCAGAAGAAAGAGGGTTGGTCGCTTACGTCCGGAAGGTGCTGGCCATAAATGAAAGGTCGGAACTTGATCACTTTCTACACGGCTGCGAGAACTCGCTGACCCGGTAACATAATGGTTAGATTCCGCATAAAAAGACATCGGCAGGCTTACGCTATCACTCGTAAGACGCCGTCCGGCTACTGGTTAGGTATTACTGAGTTAATTGAGAGGTTTTAGATCAACCAAGAGGAAGAGTGCTGGTCGGGTACGTCCAGAAGGTGCTGGCCGTAAATGAATGGTCTGAACCTGATCACTTTCTACACGACTGCGAGAACTCGCTTAAACGGTAACATAATGGTTAGATTCCGCATAAAACAGACATCGGCAGGCTTACCCTATCACTCGTAAGACGCCGTCCGGCTAATGGATGGGTAGGACTGAGTTCATTCAGAGGTTTTAGATCAACCAGGAGAAAGAGTGCTGGTCGGTTACGTCCGGAAGGTGCTGACCGTAAATGAATGGTCAGAACTTGATCACTTTCTACACAGCTGCGAGAACTCGCTTAACCGGTTACAGAATGGTTAGATTCCGCATAAAACAGGCATCGGCAGGCTTACGCTATCAATCGTAAGACGCCGTCCGGCCACTGGATGAGTAGGACTGAGTTCATTGAGAGGTTTTAGATCAACCAGGAGAAAAAGTGCTGGTCGCTAACGTCATGAAGGGTCTGGCCGGAAATGAATGGTCGGAACTTGATCACTTTCTACACGGCTGCGAGAACTGACTTAATCGGTAACAGTGTGGTTAGATTCCGCATAAAACAGACATCGGCAGGTTTACGCTATCACTCGTAAGACGCCGTCCGGCCACTGAATGAGTAGGACTGAGTTCATTGAGAGGTTTTAGATCAACCAGGAGAAAGAGTGCTGGTCACTTACGTCCGGAAGGTCCTGGCCGTAAATGAATGGTCTGAATCTGATCACTTTCTACACGGCTGCGAGAACGCGCTTAACCGGTAACATAATGGTTTGATTCCGCATAGAACAGACATCGGCAGGCTTACGCTATCACTCGTAAGACGCCGTCATGCCGCTGTATGAGTAGGACTGAGTTCATTGAGAGATTTTAGATCATCCAGGAGAAAGAGTGCTGGTCGCTTACGTCCGGAAGGTGCTGGCCGTAAATGAATGGTCGGAACTTGATCACTTTCTACACGGCTGCGAGACCTCGCTGACCCGGTAACATAATGGTTAGATGCCGCATAAAACGGACATCGGCAGGCTTACGCTATCACTCGTAAGACGCCGTCCGGCTACTGGATGGGTAGGACTGAGCTCATTCAGTGGTTTTAGATCAACCAGGAGAAAGAGTGCTGGTCTATTACGTCCGGAAGGTGCTGGCCGCAAATGAATGGTCGGAACTGGATCACTTTCTACACGGCTGCGACAACACGCTTATCCGGTTACAGAATGGTTAGATTCCGCATAAAACAGGCATCGGCAGGCTTACGCTATCACTCGTAAGACGTCTTCCGGCCACTGGATGAGTAGGACTGAGTTCATTGAGAGGTTTTAGATAAACCAGGAGAAAGAGTGATAGTAGCTTACGTCCGGAAGGTGCTGGCCGTAAATGAATGGTCGGAACTTGATCACTTTCTACACGGCTGCGAGAACTCGCTTAACCGGTAACAAAATGGTTAGATTCCGCATAAAACAGACATCGGCAGGCTTACGCTATCACTCGCAAGACGCCGTCCGGCCACTGTATGAGTAGGACTGAGTTCATTAAGAGATTTTAGATCAACCAGGAGAAAGAGTGCTGGTCGCTTACGTCCGGAAGGTGCTGGCCGTAAATTAATGGTCGGAACTCTATCACTTTCTACACGGCTGCGAGAACTCGCTGACCCGGTAACCTAATGGTTAGATTCCGCATAAAACACACATCGGCAGGCTTACGCTATCACTCGTAAGACGCCGTCCGGCTACTGGTTAGGTATTACTGAGTTAATTGAGAGGTTTTAGATCAACCAGGAGGAAGAGTGCTGGTCGGTTACGTCCAGAAGGTGCTGGCCGTAAATGAATGGTCTGAACCTGATCACTTTCTACACGGCTGCGAGAACTCGCTTAAACGGTAACATAATGGTTAGATTCCGCATAAAACAGACATCAGCAGGCTTACCCTATCACTCGTAAGACGCCGTCCGGCTACTGGATGGGTAGGACTGAGTTCATTCAGAGGTTTTAGATCAACCAGGAGAAAGAGTGCTGGTCGGTTACGTCCGGAAGGTGCTGGCCGTAAATGAATAATCAGAACTTGATCACTTTCTACGCAGCTGCGAGAACTCGCTTAACCGGTTACAGAATGGTTAGATTCCGCATAAAACAGGCATCGGCAGGCTTACGCTATCAATCGTAAGACGCCGTCCGGCCACTGGATGAGTAGGACTGAGTTCATTGAGAGGTTTTAGATCAACCAGGAGAAAAAGTGCTGGTCGCTAACGTCATGAAGGGGCTGGCCGGAAATGAATGGTCGGAACTTGATCACTTTCTACACGGCTGCGAGAACTGACTTAATCGGTAACAGTGTGGTTAGATTCCGCATAAAACAGACATCGGCAGGTTTACGCTATCACTCGTAAGACGACGTCCGGCCACTGGATGAGTAGGACTGAGTTCATTGAGAGGTTTTAGATCAACCAGGAGAAAGAGTGCTGGTCACTTACGTCCGGAAGGTCCTGGCCGTAAATGAATGGTCTGAATCTGATCACTTTCTACACGGCTGCGAGAACGCGCTTAACCGGTAACATAATGGTTTGATTCCGCATAGAACAGACATCGGCAGGCTTACGCTATCACTCGTAAGACGCCGTCATGCCGCTGTATGAGTAGGACTGAGTTCATTGAGAGATTTTAGATCATCCAGGAGAAAGAGTGCTGGTCGCTTACGTCCGGAAGGTGCTGGCCGTAAATGAATGGTCGGAACTTGATCACTTTCTACACGGCTGCGAGACCTCGCTGACCCGGTAACATAATGGTTAGATGCCGCATAAAACGGACATCGGCAGGCTTACGCTGTCACTCGTAAGACGCCGTCCGGCTACTGGATGGGTAGGACTGAGCTCATTCAGTGGTTTTAGATCAACCAGGAGAAAGAGTGCTGGTCTATTACGTCCGGAAGGTGCTGGCCGCAAATGAATGGTCGGAACTGGATCACTTTCTACACGGCTGCGACAACACGCTTATCCGGTTACAGAATGGTTAGACTCCGCATAAAACAGGCATCGGCAGGCTTACGCTATCACTCGTAAGACGTCGTCCGGCCACTGGATGAGTTGGACTGAGTTCATTGAGAGGTTTTATAAAAACCAGGAGAAAGAGTGATAGTCGCTTACGTCCGGAAGGTGCTGGACGTAAATGAATGGTCGGAACTTGATCACTTTCTACACGGCTGCGATAACTCGCTTAACCGGTAACAAAATGGTTAGATTCCGCATAAAACAGACATCGGCAGGCTTACGCTATCACTCGCAAGACGCCGTCCGGCCACTGGATGAGTAGGACTGAGTTCATTGAGAGGTTTTAGATCAACCAGTGGAAGGAGTGCTGGTCGCTTACGTCCGGAAGGTGCTGGCCGTAAATGAATGGTCTGAACCTGATCACTTTCTACAAGGCTGCGAGAACTCGCTCACCCGGTAACATAATGGTTAGATTCCGCATAAAACAGACATCGGCAGGCTTACGCTATATCTCGTAAGACGCTGTCATGCCGCTGTATGAGTAGGACTGAGTTCATTGAGAGATTTTAGATCAACCAGGAGAAAGAGTGCTGGTCGCTTACGTCCGGTAGATGCTGGCCGTAAATGAATGGTCGGAACTTGATCACTTTCTACACGGCTGCGAGAGCTCGCTTAAGCGGTAACCGAATGGTTAGATTCCGCATAAAACAGACATCGGCAGGCTTACGCTATCAGTCGCAAGACGCCGTCCGGCCACTGGATGAGTAGGACTGAGTTCATTGAGAGGTTTTAGATCAACCAGGAGAAAGAGTGCTGGTGGCTTACGTCCGGAAGGTGCTGGCCGTAAATGAATGGTCTGAACCTGATCACTTTCTACTTGGCTGCGAGAACTCGCTTAACCGGTAACATAATGGTTAGATTCCGCATAAAACAGACATCGGCAGGATTACGCTATCACTCGTAAGACGCCGTCCTGCCGCTGTATGAGTAGGACTGAGTTCATTGAGAGATTTTAGATCAACCAGGAGAAAGAGTGCTGGTCACTTACGTCATGAAGGTGCTGGCCGTAAATGAATGGTCGGAACTTGATCACTTTCTACACGGCTGCGAGAGCTCGCTTAAACGGTAACAGAATGGTTAGATTCCGCATAAAACAGACATCGGCAGGCTTACGCTATCACTCGCAAGACGCCGTCTGGCCACTGGATGAGTAGGACTGAGTTCATTGAGAGGTTTTAGATCAACCAGGAGAAAGAGAGCTTGTCGCTTACGTCCTGAAGGTGCTGGGCGTAAATGAATGGTCTGAACCTGATCAATTTCTACACGGCTGCGAGAACTCGCTGACCCGGTAACATAATGTTTAGATTCCGCATAAAACAGACATCGGCAGGCTTACGCTATCACTTGTAAGACGCCGTCCGGCTACTGGATGGGTAGGACGGAGTTCATTGAGAGATTTTAGATCAACCAGAAGAAAGAGTGCTGGTCGCTTACGTCCGGAAGGTGCTGGCCATAAATGAAAGGTCGGAACTTGATCGCTTTCTACACGGCTGCGAGAACTCACTTAATCGGTAACAGTGTGGTTAGATTCTGCATAAAACAGACATCGGCAGACTTACGCTATCACTCGTAAGACGCCGTCCGGCCACTGGATGAGTAGGACTGAGTTCATTGAGAGGTTTGAGATCAACCAGGAGAAAGAGTGCTGGTCGCTTACGTCCGGAAGGTGCTGGCCGTAAATGAATGGTCTGAACCTGATCACTTTCTACACGGCTGCGAGAGCTCGCTTAACCGGTAACAGAATGGTTAGATTCCGCATAAAACAGACATCGGCAGGCTTACGCTATCACTCGTAAGACGCCGTCCGGTAACTGGATGAGTAGGACTGAGTTCATTGAGAGGTTTTAGATCAACCAGGAGAAAAAGTGCTGGTCGCTAACGTCATGAAGGGGCTGGCCGGAAATGAATGGTCGGAACTTGGTCACTTTCTACACGGCTGCGAGAACTCACTTAATCGGTAAAAGTGTGATTAGAATTCGCATAAAACAGACATCGGCAGGCTTTCGCTATCACTCGCAAGACGCCATCCGGCCACTGGATGAGTAGGACTGAGTTCATTGAGAAATTTTAGATCAGCCAGGAGAAAGAGTGCTGGTCGCTTACGTCCGGAAGGTGCTGGCCGTAAATGAATGGTCTGAACCTAATCACATTCTACACGGCTGCGAGAACTCGCTAAACCGGTAACATAATGGTTAGATTCCGCATAAAACAGACATCGGCAGGCTTACGCTATCACTCGTAAGACGCCGTCCTGCCGCTGTATGAGTAGGACTGAGTTCATTGAGAGATTTAAGATCAACCAGGAGAAAGAGTGGTGGTCGCTTACGTCCGGAAGGTGCTGGCTGTTAATGAATGATCGGAACTTGATCACTTTCTACACGGCTGCGAGAACTCGCTAACCCGGTAACATAATGGTTAGATTCCGCATAAAACAGACATCGGCAGGCTTACGCTATCACTCGTAAGACGCCGTCCGGCTACTGGATGGGTAGGACTGAGTTCATTGAGAGGTTTTAGATCAACCAGGAGACAGAGTGCTGGTTGGTTACGTCCGGAAGGTGCTGGCCGTAAATGAATGGTCGGAACTTGATCACTTTCTAAACGGCTGCGAGAACTCGCTTAACCGGTTACAGAATGGTTAGATTCCGCATAAAACAGGCATCGGCCGGCTTCCGCTATCACTCGTAAGACGCCGTCCGGCCACTGGATGAGTACGACTGAGTTCATTGAGAGGTTTTAGATCAACCAGAAGAAAGAGGGTTGGTCGCTTACGTCCGGAAGGTGCTGGCCATAAATGAAAGGTCGGAACTTGATCACTTTCTACACGGCTGCGAGAACTCGCTGACCCGGTAACATAATGGTTAGATTCCGCATAAAAAGACATCGGCAGGCTTACGCTATCACTCGTAAGACGCCGTCCGGCTACTGGTTAGGTATTACTGAGTTAATTGAGAGGTTTTAGATCAACCAAGAGGAAGAGTGCTGGTCGGGTACGTCCAGAAGGTGCTGGCCGTAAATGAATGGTCTGAACCTGATCACTTTCTACACGACTGCGAGAAC
Organism: Amblyomma americanum; assembly: GCA_030143305.2. Classification (NCBI taxonomy): domain Eukaryota; kingdom Metazoa; phylum Arthropoda; class Arachnida; order Ixodida; family Ixodidae; genus Amblyomma; species Amblyomma americanum. The sequence continues at coordinate 102,862 of JARKHS020036297.1, read as the reverse complement.
TCGCTTAAACGGTAACATAATGGTTAGATTCCGCATAAAACAGACATCGGCAGGCTTACCCTATCACTCGTAAGACGCCGTCCGGCTAATGGATGGGTAGGACTGAGTTCATTCAGAGGTTTTAGATCAACCAGGAGAAAGAGTGCTGGTCGGTTACGTCCGGAAGGTGCTGACCGTAAATGAATGGTCAGAACTTGATCACTTTCTACACAGCTGCGAGAACTCGCTTAACCGGTTACAGAATGGTTAGATTCCGCATAAAACAGGCATCGGCAGGCTTACGCTATCAATCGTAAGACGCCGTCCGGCCACTGGATGAGTAGGACTGAGTTCATTGAGAGGTTTTAGATCAACCAGGAGAAAAAGTGCTGGTCGCTAACGTCATGAAGGGTCTGGCCGGAAATGAATGGTCGGAACTTGATCACTTTCTACACGGCTGCGAGAACTGACTTAATCGGTAACAGTGTGGTTAGATTCCGCATAAAACAGACATCGGCAGGTTTACGCTATCACTCGTAAGACGCCGTCCGGCCACTGAATGAGTAGGACTGAGTTCATTGAGAGGTTTTAGATCAACCAGGAGAAAGAGTGCTGGTCACTTACGTCCGGAAGGTCCTGGCCGTAAATGAATGGTCTGAATCTGATCACTTTCTACACGGCTGCGAGAACGCGCTTAACCGGTAACATAATGGTTTGATTCCGCATAGAACAGACATCGGCAGGCTTACGCTATCACTCGTAAGACGCCGTCATGCCGCTGTATGAGTAGGACTGAGTTCATTGAGAGATTTTAGATCATCCAGGAGAAAGAGTGCTGGTCGCTTACGTCCGGAAGGTGCTGGCCGTAAATGAATGGTCGGAACTTGATCACTTTCTACACGGCTGCGAGACCTCGCTGACCCGGTAACATAATGGTTAGATGCCGCATAAAACGGACATCGGCAGGCTTACGCTATCACTCGTAAGACGCCGTCCGGCTACTGGATGGGTAGGACTGAGCTCATTCAGTGGTTTTAGATCAACCAGGAGAAAGAGTGCTGGTCTATTACGTCCGGAAGGTGCTGGCCGCAAATGAATGGTCGGAACTGGATCACTTTCTACACGGCTGCGACAACACGCTTATCCGGTTACAGAATGGTTAGATTCCGCATAAAACAGGCATCGGCAGGCTTACGCTATCACTCGTAAGACGTCTTCCGGCCACTGGATGAGTAGGACTGAGTTCATTGAGAGGTTTTAGATAAACCAGGAGAAAGAGTGATAGTAGCTTACGTCCGGAAGGTGCTGGCCGTAAATGAATGGTCGGAACTTGATCACTTTCTACACGGCTGCGAGAACTCGCTTAACCGGTAACAAAATGGTTAGATTCCGCATAAAACAGACATCGGCAGGCTTACGCTATCACTCGCAAGACGCCGTCCGGCCACTGTATGAGTAGGACTGAGTTCATTAAGAGATTTTAGATCAACCAGGAGAAAGAGTGCTGGTCGCTTACGTCCGGAAGGTGCTGGCCGTAAATTAATGGTCGGAACTCTATCACTTTCTACACGGCTGCGAGAACTCGCTGACCCGGTAACCTAATGGTTAGATTCCGCATAAAACACACATCGGCAGGCTTACGCTATCACTCGTAAGACGCCGTCCGGCTACTGGTTAGGTATTACTGAGTTAATTGAGAGGTTTTAGATCAACCAGGAGGAAGAGTGCTGGTCGGTTACGTCCAGAAGGTGCTGGCCGTAAATGAATGGTCTGAACCTGATCACTTTCTACACGGCTGCGAGAACTCGCTTAAACGGTAACATAATGGTTAGATTCCGCATAAAACAGACATCAGCAGGCTTACCCTATCACTCGTAAGACGCCGTCCGGCTACTGGATGGGTAGGACTGAGTTCATTCAGAGGTTTTAGATCAACCAGGAGAAAGAGTGCTGGTCGGTTACGTCCGGAAGGTGCTGGCCGTAAATGAATAATCAGAACTTGATCACTTTCTACGCAGCTGCGAGAACTCGCTTAACCGGTTACAGAATGGTTAGATTCCGCATAAAACAGGCATCGGCAGGCTTACGCTATCAATCGTAAGACGCCGTCCGGCCACTGGATGAGTAGGACTGAGTTCATTGAGAGGTTTTAGATCAACCAGGAGAAAAAGTGCTGGTCGCTAACGTCATGAAGGGGCTGGCCGGAAATGAATGGTCGGAACTTGATCACTTTCTACACGGCTGCGAGAACTGACTTAATCGGTAACAGTGTGGTTAGATTCCGCATAAAACAGACATCGGCAGGTTTACGCTATCACTCGTAAGACGACGTCCGGCCACTGGATGAGTAGGACTGAGTTCATTGAGAGGTTTTAGATCAACCAGGAGAAAGAGTGCTGGTCACATACGTCCGGAAGGTCCTGGCCGTAAATGAATGGTCTGAATCTGATCACTTTCTACACGGCTCCGAGAACTCGCTTAACCGGTAACATAATGGTTTGATTCCGCACAGAACAGACATCGGCAGGCTTACGCTATCACTCGTAAGACGCCGTCCGGCCACTGGATGAGTAGGACTGAGTTCATTGAGAGGTTTTAGATCAACCAGGAGAAAGAGTGCTTGTCATTTACGTCCGGAAGGTGCTGGCCGTAAATGAATGGTCTGAACCTGATCACTTTCTACACGGCTGCGAGAACTCGCTTACCCGGTAACATATTGGTTAGATTCCACATAAAACAGACATCGGCAGGTTTACGCTATCGCTCGTAAGACGCCGTCCGGCCACTGGATGAGTAGGACTGAGTTCATTGAGAGGTTTTAGATCAACCAGGAGAAAGAGTGCTGGTCACTTACGTCCGGAAGGTCCTGGCCGTAAATGAATGGTCTGAATCTGATCACTTTCTACACGGCTGCGAGAACTCGCTTAACCGGTAACATAATGGTTAGATTCCGCATAAAACAGCCATCGGCAGGCTTACGCTATCACTCGTAAGACGCCGTCATGCCGCTGTATGAGTAGGACTGAGTTCATTGAGAGATTTTAGATCAACCAGGAGAAAGAGTGCTGGTCGCTTACGTCCGAAAGGTGCTGGCCGTAAATGAATGGTCGGAACTTGATCACTTTCTACACGGCTGCGAGAACTCGCTGACCCGGTAACATAATGGTTAGATGCCGCATAAAACAGACATCGGCAGGCTTACGCTATCACTCGTAAGACGCCGTCCGGCTACTGGATGGGTAGGACTGAGTTCATTCAGAGCTTTTTGATCAACAAGAGAAAGAGTGCTGGTCGGTTACGTCCGGAAGGTGCTGGCCGTAAATGAATGGTTGGAACTTGATCACTTTCTACACGGCTGCGAGAACACGCTTAACCGGTTACAGAATGGTTAGATTACGCATAAAACAGGCATCGGCAGGCTTACGCTATCACTCGTAAGACGTCTTCCGGCCACTGGATGAGTAGGACTGAGTTCATTGAGAGGTTTTAGATAAACCAGGAGAAAGAGTGATAGTAGCTTACGTCCGGAAGGTGCTGGCCGTAAATGAATGGTCGGAACTTGATCACTTTCTACACGGCTGCGAGAACTCGCTTAACCGGTAACAAAATGGTTAGATTCCGCATGAAACAGACATCGGCAGGCTTACGCTATCACTCGCAAGACGCCGTCCGGCCACTGTATGAGTAGGACTGAGTTCATTAAGAGATTTTAGATCAACCAGGAGAAAGAGTGCTGGTCGCTTACGTCCGGAAGGTGCTGGCCGTAAATTAATGGTCGGAACTCTATCACTTTCTACAAGGCTGCGAGAACTCGCTGACCCGGTAACATAATGGTTAGATTCCGCATAAAACAGACATCGGCAGGCTTACGCTATCACTCGTAAGACGCCGTCCGGCTACTGGATGGGTATTACTGAGTTAATTGAGAGGTTTTAGATCAACCAGGAGGAAGAGTGCTGGACGGTTACGTCCAGAAGGTGCTGGCCGTAAATGAATGGTCGGAACTTGATCACTTTCTACACGGCTGCGAGAACTCGCTTAACTGGTTACAGAATGGTTAGATTCCGCATAAAACAGGCATCGGCAGGCTTACGCTATCACTCGGAAGACGCCGTCCGGCCACTGGATGAGTAGGACTGAGTTCATTGAGAGTTTTTAGATCAACCAGGAGAAAGAGTGCTTGTCGCTTACGTCCAGAAGGTGCTGGCCGTAAATGAATGGTCGGAACTTGATCACTTTCTACACGGCTGCGAGAACTCGCTGACCCGGTAACATAATGGTTAGATTCCGCATAAAACAGACATCGGCAGGCTTACGCTATCACTCGTAAGACGCCGTCCGGCTACTGGTTAGGTATTACTGAGTTAATTGAGAGGTTTTAGATCAACCAAGAGGAAGAGTGCTGGTCGGTTACGTCCAGACGGTGCTGGCCGTAAATGAATGGTCTGAACCTGATCACTTTCTACACGGCTGCGAGAACTCGCTTAAACGGTAACATAATGGTTAGATTCCGCATAAAACAGACATCGGCAGGCTTACCCTATCACTCGTAAGACGCCGTCCGGCTAATGGATGGGTAGGACTGAGTTCATTCAGAGGTTTTAGATCAACCAGGAGAAAGAGTGCTGGTCGGTTACGTCCGGAAGGTGCTGGCCATAAATGAATGGTCAGAACTTGATCACTTTCTACACAGCTGCGAGAACTCGCTTAACCGGTTACAGAATGGTTAGATTCCGCATAAAACAGGCATCGGCAGGCTTACGCTATCAATCGTAAGACGCCGTCCGGCCACTGGATGAGTAGTACTGAGTTCATTGAGAGGATTTAGATCAACCAGGAGAAAAAGTGCTGGTCGCTAACGTCATGAAGGGTCTGGCCGGAAATGAATGGTCGGAACTTGATCACTTTCTACACGGCTGCGAGAACTGACTTAATCGGTAACAGTGTGGTTAGATTCCGCATCAAACAGACATCGGCAGGTTTACGCTATCACTCGTAAGACGCCGTCCGGCCACTGGATGAGTAGGACTGAGTTCATTGAGAGGTTTTAGATCAACCAAAAGAAAGAGTGCTGGTCACTTACGTCCGGAAGGTCCTGGCCGTAAATGAATGGTCTGAATCTGATCACTTTCTACACGGCTGCGAGAACGCGCTTAACCGGTAACATAATGGTTTGATTCCGCATAGAACAGACATCGGCAGGCTTACGCTATCACTCGTAAGACGCCGTCATGCCGCTGTATGAGTAGGACTGAGTTCATTGAGAGATTTTAGATCATCCAGGAGAAAGAGTGCTGGTCGCTTACGTCCGGAAGGTGCTGGCCGTAAATGAATGGTCGGAACTTGATCACTTTCTACACGGCTGCGAGAACTCGCTGACCCGGTAACATAATGGTTAGATGCCGCATAAAACAGACATCGGCAGGCTTACGCTATCACTCGTAAGACGCCGTCCGGCTACTGGATGGGTAGGACTGAGTTCATTCAGAGCTTTTAGATCAACAAGAGAAAGAGTGCTGGTCGGTTACGTCCGGAAAGTGCTGGCCGTAAATGAATGGTTGGAACTTGATCACTTTCTACACGGCTGCGAGAACAGGCTTAACCGGTTACAGAATGGTTAGATTCCGCATAAAACAGGCATCGGCAGGCTTATGCTATCACTCGTAAGACGTCTTCCGGCCACTGGATGAGTAGGACTGAGTTCATTGAGAGGTTTTAGATAAACCAGGAGAAAGAGTGATAGTAGCTTACGTCCGGAAGGTGCTGGCCGTAAATGAATGGTCGGAACTTGATCACTTTCTACACGGCTGCGAGAACTCGCTTAACCGGTAACAAAATGGTTAGATTCCGCATGAAACAGACATCGGCAGGCTTACGCTATCACTCGCAAGACGCCGTCCGGCCACTGTATGAGTAGGACTGAGTTCATTAAGAGATTTTAGATCAACCAGGAGAAAGAGTGCTGGTCGCTTACGTCCGGAAGGTGCTGGCCGTAAATTAATGGTCGGAACTCTATCACTTTCTACACGGCTGCGAGAACTCGCTGACCCGGTAACATAATGGTTAGATTCCGCATAAAACAGACATCGGCAGGCTTACGCTATCACTCGTAAGACGCCGTCCGGCTACTGGATGGGTATTACTGAGTTAATTGAGAGGTTTTAGATCAACCAGGAGGAAGAGTGCTGGTCGGTTACGTCCAGAAGGTGCTGGCCGTAAATGAATGGTCGGAACTTGATCACTTTCTACACGGCTGCGAGAACTCGCTTAACTGGTTACAGAATGGTTAGATTCCGCATAAAACAGGCATCGGCAGGCTTACGCTATCACTCGGAAGACGCCGTCCGGCCACTGGATGAGTAGGACTGAGTTCATTGAGAATTTTTAGATCAACCAGGAGAAAGAGTGCTTGTCGCTTACGTCCAGAAGGTGCTGGCCGTAAATGAATGGTCGGAACTTGATCACTTTCTACACGGCTGCGAGAACTCGCTGACCCGGTAACATAATGGTTAGATTCCGCATAAAACAGGCATCGGCAGGCTTATGCTATCACTCGTAAGACGTCTTCCGGCCACTGGATGAGTAGGACTGAGTTCATTGAGAGGTTTTAGATCAATCAGGAGGAAGAGTGCTGGTCGGTTACGTCCAGAAGGTGCTGGCCGTAAATGAATGGTCGGAACTTGATCACTTTCTACACGGCTGCGAGAACTCGCTTAACTGGTTACAGAATGGTTAGATTCCGCATAAAACAGGCATCGGCAGGCTTACGCTATCACTCGGAAGACGCCGTCCGGCCACTGGATGAGTAGGACTGAGTTCATTGAGAGTTTTTAGATCAACCAGGAGAAAGAGTGCTTGTCGCTTACGTCCAGAAGGTGCTGGCCGTAAATGAATGGTCGGAACTTGATCACTTTCTACACGGCTGCGAGAACTCGCTGACCCGGTAACATAATGGTTAGATTCCGCATAAAACAGACATCGGCAGGCTTACGCTATCACTCGTAAGACGCCGTCCGGCTACTGGTTAGGTATTACTGAGTTAATTGAGAGGTTTTATATCAACCAAGAGGAAGAGTGCTGGTCGGTTACGTCCAGAAGGTGCTGGCCGTAAATGAATGGTCTGAACCTGATCACTTTCTACACGGCTGCGAGAACTCGCTTAAACGGTAACATAATGGTTAGATTCCGCATAAAACAGACATCGGCAGGCTTACCCTATCACTCGTAAGACGCCATCCGGCTAATGGATGGGTAGGACTGAGTTCATTCAGAGGTTTTAGATCAACCAGGAGAAAGAGTGCTGGTCGGTTACGTCCGGAAGGTGCTGGCCGTAAATGAATGGTCAGAACTTGATCACTTTCTACACAGCTGCGAGAACTCGCTTAACCGGTTACAGAATGGTTAGATTCCGCATAAAACAGGCATCGGCAGGCTTACGCTATCAATCGTAAGACGCCGTCCGGCCACTGGATGAGTAGTACTGAGTTCATTGAGAGGTTTTAGATAAACCAGGAGAAAAAGTGCTGGTCGCTAACGTCATGAAGGGTCTGGCCGGAAATGAATGGTCGGAACTTGATCACTTTCTACACGGCTGCGAGAACTGACTTAATCGGTAACAGTGTGGTTAGATTCCGCATAAAACAGACATCGGCAGGTTTACGCTATCACTCGTAAGACGCCGTCCGGCCACTGGATGAGTAGGACTGAGTTCATTGAGAGGTTTTAGATCAACCAGGAGAAAGAGTGCTGGTCACTTACGTCCGGAAGGTCCTGGCCGTAAATGAATGGTCTGAATCTGATCACTTTCTACACGGCTGCGAGAACGCGCTTAACCGGTAACATAATGGTTTGATTCCGCATAGAACAGACATCGGCAGGCTTACGCTATCACTCGTAAGACGCCGTCATGCCGCTGTATGAGTAGGACTGAGTTCATTGAGAGATTTTAGATCATCCAGGAGAAAGAGTGCTGGTCGCTTACGTCCGGAAGGTGCTGGCCGTAAATGAATGGTCGGAACTTGATCACTTTCTACACGGCTGCGAGAACTCTCCGACCCGGTAACATAATGGTTAGATGCCGCATAAAACAGACATCGGCAGGCTTACGCTATCACTCGTAAGACGCCGTCCGGCTACTGGATGGGTAGGACTGAGTTCATTCAGAGCTTTTAGATCAACAAGAGAAAGAGTGCTGGTGGGTTACGTCCGGAAGGTGCTGGCCGTAAATGAATGGTTGGAACTTGATCACTTTCTAGACGGCTGTGAGAACAGGCTTAACCGGTTACAGAATGGTTAGATTCCGCATAAAACAGGCATCGGCAGGCTTATGCTATCACTCGTAAGACGTCTTCCGGCCACTGGATGAGTAGGACTGAGTTCATTGAGAGGTTTTAGATAAACCAGGAGAAAGAGTGATAGTAGCTTACGTCCGGAAGGTGCTGGCCGTAAATGAATGGTCGGAACTTGATCACTTTCTACACGGCTGCGAGAACTCGCTTAACCGGTAACAAAATGGTTAGATTCCGCATGAAACAGACATCGGCAGGCTTACGCTATCACTCGCAAGACGCCGTCCGGCCACTGTATGAGTAGGACTGAGTTCATTAAGAGATTTTAGATCAACCAGGAGAAAGAGTGCTGGTCGCTTACGTCCGGAAGGTGCTGGCCGTAAATTAATGGTCGGAACTCTATCACTTTCTACACGGCTGCGAGAACTCGCTGACCCGGTAACATAATGGTTAGATTCCGCATAAAACAGACATCGGCAGGCTTACGCTATCACTCGTAAGACGCCGTCCGGCTACTGGATGGGTATTACTGAGTTAATTGAGAGGTTTTAGATCAACCAGGAGGAAGAGTGCTGGTCGGTTACTTCCAGAAGGTGCTGGCCGTAAATGAATGGTCGGAACTTGATCACTTTCTACACGGCTGCGAGAACTCGCTTAACTGGTTACAGAATGGTTAGATTCCGCATAAAACAGGCATCGGCAGGCTTACGCTATCACTCGGAAGACGCCGTCCGGCCACTGGATGAGTAGGACTGAGTTCATTGAGAGTTTTTAGATCAACCAGGAGAAAGAGTGCTTGTCGCTTACGTCCAGAAGGTGCTGGCCGTAAATGAATGGTCGGAACTTGATCACTTTCTACACGGCTGCGAGAACTCGCTGACCCGGTAACATAATGGTTAGATTCCGCATAAAACAGACATCGGCAGGCTTACGCTATCACTCGTAAGACGCCGTCCGGCTACTGGTTAGGTATTACTGAGTTAATTGAGAGGTTTTAGATCAACCAAGAGGAAGAGTGCTGGTCGGTTACGTCCAGAAGGTGCTGGCCGTAAATGAATGGTCTGAACCTGATTACTTTCTACACGGCTGCGAGAACTCGCTTAAACGGTAACATAATGGTTAGATTCCGCATAAAATAGACATCGGCAGGCTTACCCTATCACTCGTAAGACGCCGTCCGGCTAATGGATGGGTAGGACTGAGTTCATTCAGAGGTTTTAGATCAACCAGGAGGAAGAGTGCTGGTCGGTTACGTCCAGAAGGTGCTGGCCGTAAATGAATGGTCGGAACTTGATCACTTTCTACACGGCTGCGAGAACTCGCTTAACTGGTTACAGAATGGTTAGATTCCGCATAAAACAGGCATCGGCAGGCTTACGCTATCACTCGGAAGACGCCGTCCGGCCACTGGATGAGTAGGACTGAGTTCATTGAGAGTTTTTAGATCAACCAGGAGAAAGAGTGCTTGTCGCTTACGTCCAGAAGGTGCTGGCCGTAAATGAATGGTCGGAACTTGATCACTTTCTACACGGCTGCGAGAACTCGCTGACCCGGTAACATAATGGTTAGATTCCGCATAAAACAGACATCGGCAGGCTTACGCTATCACTCGTAAGACGCCGTCCGGCTACTGGTTAGGTATTACTGAGTTAATTGAGAGGTTTTATATCAACCAAGAGGAAGAGTGCTGGTCGGTTACGTCCAGAAGGTGCTGGCCGTAAATGAATGGTCTGAACCTGATCACTTTCTACACGGCTGCGAGAACTCGCTTAAACGGTAACATAATGGTTAGATTCCGCATAAAACAGACATCGGCAGGCTTACCCTATCACTCGTAAGACGCCATCCGGCTAATGGATGGGTAGGACTGAGTTCATTCAGAGGTTTTAGATCAACCAGGAGAAAGAGTGCTGGTCGGTTACGTCCGGAAGGTGCTGGCCGTAAATGAATGGTCAGAACTTGATCACTTTCTACACAGCTGCGAGAACTCGCTTAACCGGTTACAGAATGGTTAGATTCCGCATAAAACAGGCATCGGCAGGCTTACGCTATCAATCGTAAGACGCCGTCCGGCCACTGGATGAGTAGTACTGAGTTCATTGAGAGGTTTTAGATCAACCAGGAGAAAAAGTGCTGGTCGCTAACGTCATGAAGGGTCTGGCCGGAAATGAATGGTCGGAACTTGATCACTTTCTACACGGCTGCGAGAACTGACTTAATCGGTAACAGTGTGGTTAGATTCCGCATAAAACAGACATCGGCAGGTTTACGCTATCACTCGTAAGACGCCGTCCGGCCACTGGATGAGTAGGACTGAGTTCATTGAGAGGTTTTAGATCAACCAGGAGAAAGAGTGCTGGTCACTTACGTCCGGAAGGTCCTGGCCGTAAATGAATGGTCTGAATCTGATCACTTTCTACTCGGCTGCGAGAACGCGCTTAACCGGTAACATAATGGTTTGATTCCGCATAGAACAGACATCGGCAGGCTTACGCTATCACTCGTAAGACGCCGTCATGCCGCTGTATGAGTAGGACTGAGTTCATTGAGAGATTTTAGATCATCCAGGAGAAAGAGTGCTGGTCGCTTACGTCCGGAAGGTGCTGGCCGTAAATGAATGGTCGGAACTTGATCACTTTCTACACGGCTGCGAGAACTCGCCGACCCGGTAACATAATGGTTAGATGCCGCATAAAACAGACATCGGCAGGCTTACGCTATCACTCGTAAGACGCCGTCCGGCTACTGGATGGGTAGGACTGAGTTCATTCAGAGCTTTTAGATCAACAAGAGAAAGAGTGCTGGTGGGTTACGTCCGGAAGGTGCTGGCCGTAAATGAATGGTTGGAACTTGATCACTTTCTACACGGCTGCGAGAACAGGCTTAACCGGTTACAGAATGGTTAGATTCCGCATAAAACAGGCATCGGCAGGCTTATGCTATCACTCGTAAGACGTCTTCCGGCCACTGGATGAGTAGGACTGAGTTCATTGAGAGGTTTTAGATAAACCAGGAGAAAGAGTGATAGTAGCTTACGTCCGGAAGGTGCTGGCCGTAAATGAATGGTCGGAACTTGATCACTTTCTACACGGCTGCGAGAACTCGCTGACCCGGTAACATAATGGTTAGATTCCGCATAAAACAGACATCGGCAGGCTTACGCTATCACTCGTAAGACGCCGTCCGGCTACTGGTTAGGTATTACTGAGTTAATTGAGAGGTTTTAGATCAACCAAGAGGAAGAGTGCTGGTCGGTTACGTCCAGAAGGTGCTGGCCGTAAATGAATGGTCTGAACCTGATCACTTTCTACACGGCTGCGAGAACTCGCTTAAACGGTAACATAATGGTTAGATTCCGCATAAAACAGACATCGGCAGGCTTACCCTATCACTCGTAAGACGCCGTCCGGCTAATGGATGGGTAGGACTGAGTTCATTCAGAGGTTTTAGATCAACCAGGAGGAAGAGTGCTGGTCGGTTACGTCCAGAAGGTGTTGGCCGTAAATGAATGGTCGGAACTTGATCACTTTCTACACGGCTGCGAGAACTCGCTTAACTGGTTACAGAATGGTTAGATTCCGCATAAAACAGGCATCGGCAGGCTTACGCTATCACTCGGAAGACGCCGTCCGGCCACTGGATGAGTAGGACTGAGTTCATTGAGAGTTTTTAGATCAACCAGGAGAAAGAGTGCTTGTCGCTTACGTCCAGAAGGTGCTGGCCGTAAATGAATGGTCGGAACTTGATCACTTTCTACACGGCTGCGAGAACTCGCTGACCCGGTAACATAATGGTTAGATTCCGCATAAAACAGACATCGGCAGGCTTACGCTATCACTCGTAAGACGCCGTCCGGCTACTGGTTAGGTATTACTGAGTTAATTGAGAGGTTTTATATCAACCAAGAGGAAGAGTGCTGGTCGGTTACGTCCAGAAGGTGCTGGCCGTAAATGAATGGTCTGAACCTGATCACTTTCTACACGGCTGCGAGAACTCGCTTAAACGGTAACATAATGGTTAGATTCCGCATAAAACAGACATCGGCAGGCTTACCCTATCACTCGTAAGACGCCATCCGGCTAATGGATGGGTAGGACTGAGTTCATTCAGAGGTTTTAGATCAACCAGGAGAAAGAGTGCTGGTCGGTTACGTCCGGAAGGTGCTGGCCGTAAATGAATGGTCAGAACTTGATCACTTTCTACACAGCTGCGAGAACTCGCTTAACCGGTTACAGAATGGTTAGATTCCGCATAAAACAGGCATCGGCAGGCTTACGCTATCAATCGTAAGACGCCGTCCGGCCACTGGATGAGTAGTACTGAGTTCATTGAGAGGTTTTAGATCAACCAGGAGAAAAAGTGCTGGTCGCTAACGTCATGAAGGGTCTGGCCGGAAATGAATGGTCGGAACTTGATCACTTTCTACACGGCTGCGAGAACTGACTTAATCGGTAACAGTGTGGTTAGATTCCGCATAAAACAGACATCGGCAGGTTTACGCTATCACTCGTAAGACGCCGTCCGGCCACTGGATGAGTAGGACTGAGTTCATTGAGAGGTTTTAGATCAACCAGGAGAAAGAGTGCTGGTCACTTACGTCCGGAAGGTCCTGGCCGTAAATGAATGGTCTGAATCTGATCACTTTCTACACGGCTGCGAGAACGCGCTTAACCGGTAACATAATGGTTTGATTCCGCATAGAACAGACATCGGCAGGCTTACGCTATCACTCGTAAGACGCCGTCATGCCGCTGTATGAGTAGGACTGAGTTCATTGAGAGATTTTAGATCATCCAGGAGAAAGAGTGCTGGTCGCTTACGTCCGGAAGGTGCTGGCCGTAAATGAATGGTCGGAACTTGATCACTTTCTACACGGCTGCGAGAACTCGCCGACCCGGTAACATAATGGTTAGATGCCGCATAAAACAGACATCGGCAGGCTTACGCTATCACTCGTAAGACGCCGTCCGGCTACTGGATGGGTAGGACTGAGTTCATTCAGAGCTTTTAGATCAACAAGAGAAAGAGTGCTGGTGGGTTACATCCGGAAGGTGCTGGCCGTAAATGAATGGTTGGAACTTGATCACTTTCTACACGGCTGCGAGAACAGGCTTAACCGGTTACAGAATGGTTAGATTCCGCATAAAACAGGCATCGGCAGGCTTATGCTATCACTCGTAAGACGTCTTCCGGCCACTGGATGAGTAGGACTGAGTTCATTGAGAGGTTTTAGATAAACCAGGAGAAAGAGTGATAGTAGCTTACGTCCGGAAGGTGCTGGCCGTAAATGAATGGTCGGAACTTGATCACTTTCTACACGGCTGCGAGAACTCGCTTAACCGGTAACAAAATGGTTAGATTCCGCATGAAACAGACATCGGCAGGCTTACGCTATCACTCGCAAGACGCCGTCCGGCCACTGTATGAGTAGGACTGAGTTCATTAAGAGATTTTAGATAAACCAGGAGAAAGAGTGCTGGTCGCTTACGTCCGGAAGGTGCTGGCCGTAAATTAATGGTCGGAACTCTATCACTTTCTACACGGCTGCGAGAACTCGCTGACCCGGTAACATAATGGTTAGATTCCGCATAAAACAGACATCGGCAGGCTTACGCTATCACTCGTAAGACGCCGTCCGGCTACTGGATGGGTATTACTGAGTTAATTGAGAGGATTTAGATCAACCAGGAGGAAGAGTGCTGGTCGGTTACGTCCAGAAGGTGCTGGCCGTAAATGAATGGTCGGAACTTGATCACTTTCTACACGGCTGCGAGAACTCGCTTAACTGGTTACAGAATGGTTAGATTCCGCATAAAACAGGCATCGGCAGGCTTACGCTATCACTCGGAAGACGCCGTCCGGCCACTGGATGAGTAGGACTGAGTTCATTGAGAGTTTTTAGATCAACCAGGAGAAAGAGTGCTTGTCGCTTACGTCCAGAAGGTGCTGGCCGTAAATGAATGGTCGGAACTTGATCACTTTCTACACGGCTGCGAGAACTCGCTGACCCGGTAACATAATGGTTAGATTCCGCATAAAACAGACATCGGCAGGCTTACGCTATCACTCGTAAGACGCCGTCCGGCTACTGGTTAGGTATTACTGAGTTAATTGAGAGGTTTTAGATCAACCAAGAGGAAGAGTGCTGGTCGGTTACGTCCAGAAGGTGCTGGCCGTAAATGAATGGTCTGAACCTGATCACTTTCTACACGGCTGCGAGAACTCGCTTAAACGGTAACATAATGGTTAGATTCCGCATAAAACAGACATCGGCAGGCTTACCCTATCACTCGTAAGACGCCGTCCGGCTAATGGATGGGTAGGACTGAGTTCATTCAGAGGTTTTAGATCAACCAGGAGAAAGAGTGCTGGTCGGTTACGTCCGGAAGGTGCTGGCCGTAAATGAATGGTCAGAACTTGATCACTTTCTACACAGCTGCGAGAACTCGCTTAACCGGTTACAGAATGGTTAGATTCCGCATAAAACAGGCATCGGCAGGCTTACGCTATCAATCGTAAGACGCCGTCCGGCCACTGGATGAGTAGGACTGAGTTCATTGAGAGGTTTTAGATCAACCAGGAGAAAAAGTGCTGGTCGCTAACGTCATGAAGGGTCTGGCCGGAAATGAATGGTCGGAACTTGATCACTTTCTACACGGCTGCGAGAACTCGCTTAACCGGTTACAGAATGGTTAGATTCCGCATAAAACAGGCATCGGCAGGCTTACGCTATCAATCGTAAGACGCCGTCCGGCCACTGGATGAGTAGGACTGAGTTCATTGAGAGGTTTTAGATCAACCAGGAGAAAAAGTGCTGGTCGCTAACGTCATGAAGGTTCTGGCCGGAAATGAATGGTCGGAACTTGATCACTTTCTACACGGCTGCGAGAACTGACTTAATCGGTAACAGTGTGGTTAGATTCCGCATAAAACAGACATCGGCAGGTTTACGCTATCACTCGTAAGACGCCGTCCGGCCACTGGATGAGTAGGACTGAGTTCATTGAGAGGTTTTAGATCAACCAGGAGAAAGAGTGCTGGTCACTTACGTCCGGAAGGTCCTGGCCGTAAATGAATGGTCTGAATCTGATCACTTTCTACACGGCTGCGAGAACGCGCTTAACCGGTAACATAATGGTTTGATTCCGCATAGAACAGACATCGGCAGGCTTACGCTATCACTCGTAAGACGCCGTCATGCCGCTGTATGAGTAGGACTGAGTTCATTGAGAGATTTTAGATCATCCAGGAGAAAGAGTGCTGGTCGCTTACGTCCGGAAGGTGCTGGCCGTAAATGAATGGTCGGAACTTGATCACTTTCTACACGGCTGCGAGAACTCGCCGACCCGGTAACATAATGGTTAGATGCCGCATAAAACAGACATCGGCAGGCTTACGCTATCACTCGTAAGACGCCGTCCGGCTACTGGATGGGTAGGACTGAGTTCATTCAGAGCTTTTAGATCAACAAGAGAAAGAGTGCTGGTGGGTTACATCCGGAAGGTGCTGGCCGTAAATGAATGGTTGGAACTTGATCACTTTCTACACGGCTGCGAGAACAGGCTTAACCGGTTACAGAATGGTTAGATTCCGCATAAAACAGGCATCGGCAGGCTTATGCTATCACTCGTAAGACGTCTTCCGGCCACTGGATGAGTAGGACTGAGTTCATTGAGAGGTTTTAGATAAACCAGGAGAAAGAGTGATAGTAGCTTACGTCCGGAAGGTGCTGGCCGTAAATGAATGGTCGGAACTTGATCACTTTCTACACGGCTGCGAGAACTCGCTTAACCGGTAACAAAATGGTTAGATTCCGCATGAAACAGACATCGGCAGGCTTACGCTATCACTCGCAAGACGCCGTCCGGCCACTGTATGAGTAGGACTGAGTTCATTAGGAGATTTTAGATAAACCAGGAGAAAGAGTGCTGGTCGCTTACGTCCGGAAGGTGCTGGCCGTAAATTAATGGTCGGAACTCTATCACTTTCTACACGGCTGCGAGAACTCGCTGACCCGGTAACATAATGGTTAGATTCCGCATAAAACAGACATCGGCAGGCTTACGCTATCACTCGTAAGACGCCGTCCGGCTACTGGATGGGTATTACTGAGTTAATTGAGAGGATTTAGATCAACCAGGAGGAAGAGTGCTGGTCGGTTACGTCCAGAAGGTGCTGGCCGTAAATGAATGGTCGGAACTTGATCACTTTCTACACGGCTGCGAGAACTCGCTTAACTGGTTACAGAATGGTTAGATTCCGCATAAAACAGGCATCGGCAGGCTTACGCTATCACTCGGAAGACGCCGTCCGGCCACTGGATGAGTAGGACTGAGTTCATTGAGAGTTTTTAGATCAACCAGGAGAAAGAGTGCTTGTCGCTTACGTCCAGAAGGTGCTGGCCGTAAATGAATGGTCGGAACTTGATCACTTTCTACACGGCTGCGAGAACTCGCTGACCCGGTAACATAATGGTTAGATTCCGCATAAAACAGACATCGGCAGGCTTACGCTATCACTCGTAAGACGCCGTCCGGCTACTGGTTAGGTATTACTGAGTTAATTGAGAGGTTTTAGATCAACCAAGAGGAAGAGTGCTGGTCGGTTACGTCCAGAAGGTGCTGGCCGTAAATGAATGGTCTGAACCTGATCACTTTCTACACGGCTGCGAGAACTCGCTTAAACGGTAACATAATGGTTAGATTCCGCATAAAACAGACATCGGCAGGCTTACCCTATCACTCGTAAGACGCCGTCCGGCTAATGGATGGGTAGGACTGAGTTCATTCAGAGGTTTTAGATCAACCAGGAGAAAGAGTGCTGGTCGGTTACGTCCGGAAGGTGCTGGCCGTAAATGAATGGTCAGAACTTGATCACTTTCTACACAGCTGCGAGAACTCGCTTAACCGGTTACAGAATGGTTAGATTCCGCATAAAACAGGCATCGGCAGGCTTACGCTATCAATCGTAAGACGCCGTCCGGCCACTGGATGAGTAGGACTGAGTTCATTGAGAGGTTTTAGATCAACCAGGAGAAAAAGTGCTGGTCGCTAACGTCATGAAGGGTCTGGCCGGAAATGAATGGTCGGAACTTGATCACTTTCTACACGGCTGCGAGAACTCGCTTAACCGGTTACAGAATGGTTAGATTCCGCATAAAACAGGCATCGGCAGGCTTACGCTATCAATCGTAAGACGCCGTCCGGCCACTGGATGAGTAGGACTGAGTTCATTGAGAGGTTTTAGATCAACCAGGAGAAAAAGTGCTGGTCGCTAACGTCATGAAGGTTCTGGCCGGAAATGAATGGTCGGAACTTGATCACTTTCTACACGGCTGCGAGAACTGACTTAATCGGTAACAGTGTGGTTAGATTCCGCATAAAACAGACATCGGCAGGTTTACGCTATCACTCGTAAGACGCCGTCCGGCCACTGGATGAGTAGGACTGAGTTCATTGAGAGGTTTTAGATCAACCAGGAGAAAGAGTGCTGGTCACTTACGTCCGGAAGGTCCTGGCCGTAAATGAATGGTCTGAATCTGATCACTTTCTACACGGCTGCGAGAACGCGCTTAACCGGTAACATAATGGTTTGATTCCGCATAGAACAGACATCGGCAGGCTTACGCTATCACTCGTAAGACGCCGTCATGCCGCTGTATGAGTAGGACTGAGTTCATTGAGAGATTGTAGATCTTCCAGGAGAAAGAGTGCTGGTCGCTTACGTCCGCAAGGTGCTGGCCATAAATGAATGGTCGGAACTTGATCACATTCTACACGGCTGCGAGACCTCGCTGACCCGGTAACATAATGGTTAGATGCCGCATAAAACGGACATCGGCAGGCTTACGCTATCACTCGTAAGACGCCGTCCGGCTACTGGATGGGTAGGACTGAGCTCATTCAGTGGTTTTAGATCAACCAGGAGAAAGAGTGCTGGTCTATTACGTCCGGAAGGTGCTGGCCGCAAATGAATGGTCGGAACTGGATCACTTTCTACACGGCTGCGACAACACGCTTATCCGGTTACAGAATGGTTAGATTCCGCATAAAACAGGCATCGGCAGGCTTACGCTATCACTCGTAAGACGTCGTCCGGCCACTGGATGAGTTGGACTGAGTTCATTGAGAGGTTTTATAAAAACCAGGAGAAAGAGTGATAGTCGCTTACGTCCGGAAGGTGCTGGACGTAAATGAATGGTCGGAACTTGATCACTTTCTACACGGCTGCGATAACTCACTTAACCGGTAACAAAATGGTTAGATTCCGCATAAAACAGACATCGGCAGGCTTACGCTATCACTCGCAAGACGCCGTCCGGCCACTGGATGAGTAGGACTGAGTTCATTGAGAGGTTTTAGATCAACCAGTGGAAGGAGTGCTGGTCGCTTACGTCCGGAAGGTGCTGGCCGTATATGAATGGTCTGAACCTGATCACTTTCTACAAGGCTGCGAGAACTCGCTCACCCGGTAACATAATGGTTAGATTCCGCATAAAACAGACATCGGCAGGCTTACGCTATAACTCGTAAGACGCTGTCATGCCGCTGTATGAGTAGGACTGAGTTCATTGAGAGATTTTAGATCAACCAGGAGAAAGAGTGCTGGTCGCTTACGTCCGGTAGATGCTGGCCGTAAATGAATGGTCGGAACTTGATCACTTTCTACACGGCTGCGAGAGCTCGCTTAAGCGGTAACCGAATGGTTAGATTCCGCATAAAACAGACATCGGCAGGCTTACGCTATCAGTCGCAAGACGCCGTCCGGCCACTGGATGAGTAGGACTGAGTTCATTGAGAGGTTTTAGATCAACCAGGAGAAAGAGTGCTGGTGGCTTACGTCCGGAAGGTGCTGGCCGTAAATGAATGGTCTGAACCTGATCACTTTCTACATGGCTGCGAGAACTCGCTTAACCGGTAACATAATGGTTAGATTCCGCATAAAACAGACATCGGCAGGATTACGCTATCACTCATAAGACGCCGTCCTGCCGCTGTATGAGTAGGACTGAGTTCATTGAGAGATTTTAGATCAACCAGGAGAAAGAGTGCTGGTCACTTACGTCATGAAGGTGCTGGCCGTAAATGAATGGTCGGAACTTGATCACTTTCTACACGGCTGCGAGAGCTCGCTTAAGCGGTAACAGAATGGTTAGATTCCGCATAAAACAGACATCGGCAGGCTTACGCTATCACTCGCAAGACGCCGTCTGGCCACTGGATGAGTAGGACTGAGTTCATTGAGAGGTTTTAGATCAACCAGGAGAAAGAGAGCTTGTCGCTTACGTCCGGAAGGTGCTGGCCGTAAATGAATGGTCTGAACCTGATCACTTTCTACACGGCTGCGAGAACTCGCTTAACCGGTTACAGAATGGTTAGATTCCGCATAAAACAGGCATCGGCAGGCTTACGCTATCAATCGTAAGACGCCGTCCGGCCACTGGATGAGTAGGACTGAGTTCATTGAGAGGTTTTAGATCAACCAGGAGAAAAAGTGCTGGTCGCTAACGTCATGAAGGTTCTGGCCGGAAATGAATGGTCGGAACTTGATCACTTTCTACACGGCTGCGAGAACTGACTTAATCGGTAACAGTGTGGTTAGATTCCGCATAAAACAGACATCGGCAGGTTTACGCTATCACTCGTAAGACGCCGTCCGGCCACTGGATGAGTAGGACTGAGTTCATTGAGAGGTTTTAGATCAACCAGGAGAAAGAGTGCTGGTCACTTACGTCCGGAAGGTCCTGGCCGTAAATGAATGGTCTGAATCTGATCACTTTCTACACGGCTGCGAGAACGCGCTTAACCGGTAACATAATGGTTTGATTCCGCATAGAACAGACATCGGCAGGCTTACGCTATCACTCGTAAGACGCCGTCATGCCGCTGTATGAGTAGGACTGAGTTCATTGAGAGATTGTAGATCTTCCAGGAGAAAGAGTGCTGGTCGCTTACGTCCGCAAGGTGCTGGCCATAAATGAATGGTCGGAACTTGATCACATTCTACACGGCTGCGAGACCTCGCTGACCCGGTAACATAATGGTTAGATGCCGCATAAAACGGACATCGGCAGGCTTACGCTATCACTCGTAAGACGCCGTCCGGCTACTGGATGGGTAGGACTGAGCTCATTCAGTGGTTTTAGATCAACCAGGAGAAAGAGTGCTGGTCTATTACGTCCGGAAGGTGCTGGCCGCAAATGAATGGTCGGAACTGGATCACTTTCTACACGGCTGCGACAACACGCTTATCCGGTTACAGAATGGTTAGATTCCGCATAAAACAGGCATCGGCAGGCTTACGCTATCACTCGTAAGACGTCGTCCGGCCACTGGATGAGTTGGACTGAGTTCATTGAGAGGTTTTATAAAAACCAGGAGAAAGAGTGATAGTCGCTTACGTCCGGAAGGTGCTGGACGTAAATGAATGGTCGGAACTTGATCACTTTCTACACGGCTGCGATAACTCACTTAACCGGTAACAAAATGGTTAGATTCCGCATAAAACAGACATCGGCAGGCTTACGCTATCACTCGCAAGACGCCGTCCGGCCACTGGATGAGTAGGACTGAGTTCATTGAGAGGTTTTAGATCAACCAGTGGAAGGAGTGCTGGTCGCTTACGTCCGGAAGGTGCTGGCCGTATATGAATGGTCTGAACCTGATCACTTTCTACAAGGCTGCGAGAACTCGCTCACCCGGTAACATAATGGTTAGATTCCGCATAAAACAGACATCGGCAGGCTTACGCTATAACTCGTAAGACGCTGTCATGCCGCTGTATGAGTAGGACTGAGTTCATTGAGAGATTTTAGATCAACCAGGAGAAAGAGTGCTGGTCGCTTACGTCCGGTAGATGCTGGCCGTAAATGAATGGTCGGAACTTGATCACTTTCTACACGGCTGCGAGAGCTCGCTTAAGCGGTAACCGAATGGTTAGATTCCGCATAAAACAGACATCGGCAGGCTTACGCTATCAGTCGCAAGACGCCGTCCGGCCACTGGATGAGTAGGACTGAGTTCATTGAGAGGTTTTAGATCAACCAGGAGAAAGAGTGCTGGTGGCTTACGTCCGGAAGGTGCTGGCCGTAAATGAATGGTCTGAACCTGATCACTTTCTACATGGCTGCGAGAACTCGCTTAACCGGTAACATAATGGTTAGATTCCGCATAAAACAGACATCGGCAGGATTACGCTATCACTCATAAGACGCCGTCCTGCCGCTGTATGAGTAGGACTGAGTTCATTGAGAGATTTTAGATCAACCAGGAGAAAGAGTGCTGGTCACTTACGTCATGAAGGTGCTGGCCGTAAATGAATGGTCGGAACTTGATCACTTTCTACACGGCTGCGAGAGCTCGCTTAAGCGGTAACAGAATGGTTAGATTCCGCATAAAACAGACATCGGCAGGCTTACGCTATCACTCGCAAGACGCCGTCTGGCCACTGGATGAGTAGGACTGAGTTCATTGAGAGGTTTTAGATCAACCAGGAGAAAGAGAGCTTGTCGCTTACGTCCGGAAGGTGCTGGCCGTAAATGAATGGTCTGAACCTGATCACTTTCTACACGGCTGCGAGAACTCGCTGACCCGGTAACATAATGTTTAGATTCCGCATAAAACAGACATCGGCAGGCTTACGCTATCACTTGTAAGACGCCGTCCGGCTACTGGATGGGTAGGACTGGTTACAGAATGGTTAGATTCCGCATAAAACAGGCATCGGCAGGCTTACGCTATCACTCGGAAGACGCCGTCCGGCCACTGGATGAGTAGGACTGAGTTCATTGAGAGTTTTTAGATCAACCAGGAGAAAGAGTGCTTGTCGCTTACGTCCAGAAGGTGCTGGCCGTAAATGAATGGTCGGAACTTGATCACTTTCTACACGGCTGCGAGAACTCGCTGACCCGGTAACATAATGGTTAGATTCCGCATAAAACAGGCATCGGCAGGCTTATGCTATCACTCGTAAGACGTCTTCCGGCCACTGGATGAGTAGGACTGAGTTCATTGAGAGGTTTTAGATAAACCAGGAGAAAGAGTGATAGTAGCTTACGTCCGGAAGGTGCTGGCCGTAAATGAATGGTCGGAACTTGATCACTTTCTACACGGCTGCGAGAGCTCGCTTAAGCGGTAACAGAATGGTTAGATTCCGCATAAAACAGACATCGGCAGGCTTACGCTATCACTCGCAAGACGCCGTCTGGCCACTGGATGAGTAGGACTGAGTTCATTGAGAGGTTTTAGATCAACCAGGAGAAAGAGAGCTGGTCGCTTACGTCCGGAAGGTGCTGGCCATAAATGAAAGGTCGGAACTTGATCGCTTTCTACACGGCTGCGAGAACTCACTTAATCGGTAACAGTGTGGTTAGATTCTGCATAAAACAGACATCGGCAGACTTACGCTATCACTCGTAAGACGCCGTCCGGCCACTGGATGAGTAGGACTGAGTTCATTGAGAGGTTTGAGATCAACCAGGAGAAAGAGTGCTGGTCGCTTACGTCCGGAAGGTTCTGGCCGTAAATGAATGGTCTGAACCTGATCACTTTCTACACGGCTGCGAGAGCTCGCTTAACCGGTAACAGAATGGTTAGATTCCGCATAAAACAGACATCGGCAGGCTTACGCTATCACTCGTAAGACGCCGTCCGGCTACTGGATGAGTAGGACTGAGTTCATTGAGAGGTTTTAGATCAACCAGGAGAAAAAGTGCTGGTCGCTAACGTCATGAAGGGGCTGGCCGGAAATGAATGGTCGGAACTTGGTCACTTTCTACACGGCTGCGAGAACTCACTTATACGGTAAAAGTGTGATTAGAATTCCCATAAAACAGACATCGGCAGGCTTTCGCTATCACTCGCAAGACGCCATCCGGCCACTGGATGAGTAGGACTGAGTTCATTGAGAAATTTTAGATCAACCAGGGGAAAGAGTGCTGGTCGCTTACGTCCGGAAGGTGCTGGCCGTAAATGAATGGTCTGAACCTAATCACATTCTACACGGCTGCGAGAACTCGCCTAACCGGTAACATAATGGTTAGATTCCGCATAAAACAGACATCGGCAGGCTTACGCTATGACTCGTAAGACGCCGTCCTGCCGCTGTATGAGTAGGACTGAGTTCATTGAGAGATTTAAGATCAACCAGGAGAAAGAGTGGTGGTCGCTTACGTCCGGAAGGTGCTGGCTGTAAATGAATGATCGGAACTTGATCACTTTCTACGCGGCTGCGAGAACTCGCTAACCCGGTAACATAATGGTTAGATTCCGCATAAAACAGACATCGGCAGGCTTACGCTATCACTCGTAAGACGCCGTCCGGCTACTGGATGGGTAGGACTGAGTTCATTGAGAGGTTTTAGATCAACCAGGAGACAGAGTGCTGGTTGGTTACGTCCGGAAGGTGCTGGCCGTAAATGAATGGTCGGAACTTGATCACTTTCTAAACGGCTGCGAGAACTCGCTTAACCGGTTACAGAATGGTTAGATTCCGCATAAAACAGGCATCGGCCGGCTTCCGCTATCACTCGTAAGACGCCGTCCGGCCACTGGATGAGTACGACTGAGTTCATTGACAGGTTTTAGATCAACCAGAAGAAAGAGGGCTGGTCGCTTACGTCCGGAAGGTGCTAGCCATAAATGAAAGGTCGGAACTTGATCACTTTCTACACGGCTGCGAGAACTGACTTAATCGGTAACAGTGTGGTTAGATTCCGCATAAAACAGACATCGGCAGGCTTACGCTATCACTCGTAAGACGCCGTCCGGCCACTGGATGAGTAGGACTGAGTTCATTGAGAGGTTTTAGATCAACCAGGAGAAAGAGTGCTTGTCATTTACGTCCGCAAGGTGCTGGCCGTAAATGAATGGTCGGAACTTGATCCCTTTCTACGCGGCTGCGAGAACTCGCTTACCCGGAAACATAATGGTTAGATTCCGCATAAAACAGACATCGGCAGGCTTATGCTATCACTCATAAGACGCGGTCCTGCCACTGGATGAGTAGGACTGAGTTCATTGAGAGGTTTTAGATCAACCAGGAGAAAGAGTGCTGGTCGCTTACGTCCGGAAGGTGCTGGCCGTAAATGAATGGTCTGAACCTGATCACTTTCTACATGGCTGCGAGAA
This sequence comes from Amblyomma americanum, assembly GCA_030143305.2. NCBI lineage: Eukaryota > Metazoa > Arthropoda > Arachnida > Ixodida > Ixodidae > Amblyomma > Amblyomma americanum. Next base: position 78,468 of record JARKHS020036297.1, on the reverse strand, counting down.
CTCGCTTAACCGGTTACAGAATGGTTAGATTCCGCATAAAACAGGCATCGGCAGGCTTACGCTATCACTCGGAAGACGCCGTCCGGCCACTGGATGAGTAGGACTGAGTTCATTGAGAGGTTTTAGATCAACCAGGAGAAAAAGTGCTGGTCGCTAACGTCATGAAGGGGCTGGCCGGAAATGAATGGTCGGAACTTGATCACTTTCTACACGGCTGCGAGAACTCGCTGACCCGGTAACATAATGGTTAGATTCCGCTTAAAACAGACATCGGCAGGCTTACGCTATCACTCGCAAGACGCCGTCCGGCCACTGGATGAGTAGGACTGAGTTCATTGAGAGGTTTTAGATCAACCAGTGGAAGGAGTGCTGGTCGCTTACGTCCGGAAGGTGCTGGCCGTAAATGAATGGTCTGAACCTGATCACTTTCTACAAGGCTGCGAGAACTCGCTCACCCGGTAACATAATGGTTAGATTCCGCATAAAACAGACATCGGCAGGCTTACGCTATAACTCGTAAGACGCTGTCATGCCGCTGTATGAGTAGGACTGAGTTCATTGAGAGATTTTAGATCAACCAGGAGAAAGAGTGCTGGTCGCTTACGTCCGGTAGATGCTGGCCGTAAATGAATGGTCGGAACTTGATCACTTTCTACACGGCTGCGAGAGCTCGCTTAAGCGGTAACCGAATGGTTAGATTCCGCATAAAACAGACATCGGCAGGCTTACGCTATCAGTCGCGAGACGCCGTCCGGCCACTGGATGAGTAGGACTGAGTTCATTGAGAGGTTTTAGATCAACCAGGAGAAAGAGTGCTGGTGGCTTACGTCCGGAAGGTGCTGGCCGTAAATGAATGGTCTGAACCTGATCACTTTCTACATGGCTGCGAGAACTCGCTTAACCGGTAACATAATGGTTAGATTCCGCATAAAACAGACATCGGCAGGATTACGCTATCACTCATAAGACGCCGTCCTGCCGCTGTATGAGTAGGACTGAGTTCATTGAGAGATTTTAGATCAACCAGGAGAAAGAGTGCTGGTCACTTACGTCATGAAGGTGCTGGCCGTAAATGAATGGTCGGAACTTGATCACTTTCTACACGGCTGCGAGAGCTCGCTTAAGCGGTAACAGAATGGTTAGATTCCGCATAAAACAGACATCGGCAGGCTTACGCTATCACTCGCAAGACGCCGTCTGGCCACTGGATGAGTAGGACTGAGTTCATTGAGAGGTTTTAGATCAACCAGGAGAAAGAGAGCTTGTCGCTTACGTCCGGAAGGTGCTGGCCGTAAATGAATGGTCTGAACCTGATCACTTTCTACACGGCTGCGAGAACTCGCTTAACCGGTTACAGAATGGTTAGATTCCGCATAAAACAGGCATCGGCAGGCTTACGCTATCAATCGTAAGACGCCGTCCGGCCACTGGATGAGTAGGACTGAGTTCATTGAGAGGTTTTAGATCAACCAGGAGAAAAAGTGCTGGTCGCTAACGTCATGAAGGTTCTGGCCGGAAATGAATGGTCGGAACTTGATCACTTTCTACACGGCTGCGAGAACTGACTTAATCCGTAACAGTGTGGTTAGATTCCGCATAAAACAGACATCGGCAGGTTTACGCTATCACTCGTAAGACGCCGTCCGGCCACTGGATGAGTAGGACTGAGTTCATTGAGAGGTTTTAGATCAACCAGGAGAAAGAGTGCTGGTCACTTACGTCCGGAAGGTCCTGGCCGTAAATGAATGGTCTGAATCTGATCACTTTCTACACGGCTGCGAGAACGCGCTTAACCGGTAACATAATGGTTTGATTCCGCATAGAACAGACATCGGCAGGCTTACGCTATCACTCGTAAGACGCCGTCATGCCGCTGTATGAGTAGGACTGAGTTCATTGAGAGATTGTAGATCTTCCAGGAGAAAGAGTGCTGGTCGCTTACGTCCGCAAGGTGCTGGCCATAAATGAATGGTCGGAACTTGATCACATTCTACACGGCTGCGAGACCTCGCTGACCCGGTAACATAATGGTTAGATGCCGCATAAAACGGACATCGGCAGGCTTACGCTATCACTCGTAAGACGCCGTCCGGCTACTGGATGGGTAGGACTGAGCTCATTCAGTGGTTTTAGATCAACCAGGAGAAAGAGTGCTGGTCTATTACGTCCGGAAGGTGCTGGCCGCAAATGAATGGTCGGAACTGGATCACTTTCTACACGGCTGCGACAACACGCTTATCCGGTTACAGAATGGTTAGATTCCGCATAAAACAGGCATCGGCAGGCTTACGCTATCACTCGTAAGACGTCGTCCGGCCACTGGATGAGTTGGACTGAGTTCATTGAGAGGTTTTATAAAAACCAGGAGAAAGAGTGATAGTCGCTTACGTCCGGAAGGTGCTGGACGTAAATGAATGGTCGGAACTTGATCACTTTCTACACGGCTGCGATAACTCACTTAACCGGTAACAAAATGGTTAGATTCCGCATAAAACAGACATCGGCAGGCTTACGCTATCACTCGCAAGACGCCGTCCGGCCACTGGATGAGTAGGACTGAGTTCATTGAGAGGTTTTAGATCAACCAGTGGAAGGAGTGCTGGTCGCTTACGTCCGGAAGGTGCTGGCCGTATATGAATGGTCTGAACCTGATCACTTTCTACAAGGCTGCGAGAACTCGCTCACCCGGTAACATAATGGTTAGATTCCGCATAAAACAGACATCGGCAGGCTTACGCTATAACTCGTAAGACGCTGTCATGCCGCTGTATGAGTAGGACTGAGTTCATTGAGAGATTTTAGATCAACCAGGAGAAAGAGTGCTGGTCGCTTACGTCCGGTAGATGCTGGCCGTAAATGAATGGTCGGAACTTGATCACTTTCTACACGGCTGCGAGAGCTCGCTTAAGCGGTAACCGAATGGTTAGATTCCGCATAAAACAGACATCGGCAGGCTTACGCTATCAGTCGCAAGACGCCGTCCGGCCACTGGATGAGTAGGACTGAGTTCATTGAGAGGTTTTAGATCAACCAGGAGAAAGAGTGCTGGTGGCTTACGTCCGGAAGGTGCTGGCCGTAAATGAATGGTCTGAACCTGATCACTTTCTACATGGCTGCGAGAACTCGCTTAACCGGTAACATAATGGTTAGATTCCGCATAAAACAGACATCGGCAGGATTACGCTATCACTCATAAGACGCCGTCCTGCCGCTGTATGAGTAGGACTGAGTTCATTGAGAGATTTTAGATCAACCAGGAGAAAGAGTGCTGGTCACTTACGTCATGAAGGTGCTGGCCGTAAATGAATGGTCGGAACTTGATCACTTTCTACACGGCTGCGAGAGCTCGCTTAAGCGGTAACAGAATGGTTAGATTCCGCATAAAACAGACATCGGCAGGCTTACGCTATCACTCGCAAGACGCCGTCTGGCCACTGGATGAGTAGGACTGAGTTCATTGAGAGGTTTTAGATCAACCAGGAGAAAGAGAGCTTGTCGCTTACGTCCGGAAGGTGCTGGCCGTAAATGAATGGTCTGAACCTGATCACTTTCTACACGGCTGCGAGAACTCGCTGACCCGGTAACATAATGTTTAGATTCCGCATAAAACAGACATCGGCAGGCTTACGCTATCACTTGTAAGACGCCGTCCGGCTACTGGATGGGTAGGACTGGTTACAGAATGGTTAGATTCCGCATAAAACAGGCATCGGCAGGCTTACGCTATCACTCGGAAGACGCCGTCCGGCCACTGGATGAGTAGGACTGAGTTCATTGAGAGTTTTTAGATCAACCAGGAGAAAGAGTGCTTGTCGCTTACGTCCAGAAGGTGCTGGCCGTAAATGAATGGTCGGAACTTGATCACTTTCTACACGGCTGCGAGAACTCGCTGACCCGGTAACATAATGGTTAGATTCCGCATAAAACAGGCATCGGCAGGCTTATGCTATCACTCGTAAGACGTCTTCCGGCCACTGGATGAGTAGGACTGAGTTCATTGAGAGGTTTTAGATAAACCAGGAGAAAGAGTGATAGTAGCTTACGTCCGGAAGGTGCTGGCCGTAAATGAATGGTCGGAACTTGATCACTTTCTACACGGCTGCGAGAACTCGCTTAACCGGTAACAAAATGGTTAGATTCCGCATGAAACAGACATCGGCAGGCTTACGCTATCACTCGCAAGACGCCGTCCGGCCACTGTATGAGTAGGACTGAGTTCATTAAGAGATTTTAGATCAAGCAGGAGAAAGAGTGCTGGTCGCCTACGTCCGGAAGGTGCTGGCCGTAAATGAATGGTCTGAACCTGATCACTTCATACACGGCTGCGAGAACTCGCTTAAACGGTAACATAATGGTTAGATTCCGCATAAAACAGACATCGGCAGGCTTACCCTATCACTCGTAAGACGCCGTCCGGCTAATGGATGGGTAGGACTGAGTTCATTCAGAGGTTTTAGATCAACCAGGAGAAAGAGTGCTGGTCGGTTACGTCCGGAAGGTGCTGGCCGTAAATGAATGGTCAGAACTTGATCACTTTCTACACGGCTGCGAGAACTCGCTGACCCGGTAACATAATGGTTAGATTCCGCATAAAACAGGCATCGGCAGGCTTATGCTATCACTCGTAAGACGTCTTCCGGCCACTGGATGAGTAGGACTGAGTTCATTGAGAGGTTTTAGATAAACCAGGAGAAAGAGTGATAGTAGCTTACGTCCGGAAGGTGCTGGCCGTAAATGAATGGTCGGAACTTGATCACTTTCTACACGGCTGCGAGAACTCGCTTAACCGGTAACAAAATGGTTAGATTCCGCATGAAACAGACATCGGCAGGCTTACGCTATCACTCGCAAGACGCCGTCCGGCCACTGTATGAGTAGGACTGAGTTCATTAAGAGATTTTAGATCAAGCAGGAGAAAGAGTGCTGGTCGCCTACGTCCGGAAGGTGCTGGCCGTAAATGAATGGTCTGAACCTGATCACTTCATACACGGCTGCGAGAACTCGCTTAAACGGTAACATAATGGTTAGATTCCGCATAAAACAGACATCGGCAGGCTTACCCTATCACTCGTAAGACGCCGTCCGGCTAATGGATGGGTAGGACTGAGTTCATTCAGAGGTTTTAGATCAACCAGGAGAAAGAGTGCTGGTCGGTTACGTCCGGAAGGTGCTGGCCGTAAATGAATGGTCAGAACTTGATCACTTTCTACACAGCTGCGAGAACTCGCTTAACCGGTTACAGAATGGTTAGATTCCGCATAAAACAGGCATCGGCAGGCTTACGCTATCAATCGTAAGACGCCGTCCGGCTAATGGATGGGTAGGACTGAGTTCATTCAGAGGTTTTAGATCAACCAGGAGAAAGAGTGCTGGTCTATTACGTCCGGAAGGTGCTGGCCGCAAATGAATGGTCGGAACTGGATCACTTTCTACACGGCTGCGACAACACGCTTATCCGGTTACAGAATGGTTAGATTCCGCATAAAACAGGCATCGGCAGGCTTACGCTATCACTCGTAAGACGTCGTCCGGCCACTGGATGAGTTGGACTGAGTTCATTGAGAGGTTTTATAAAAACCAGGAGAAAGAGTGATAGTCGCTTACGTCCGGAAGGTGCTGGACGTAAATGAATGGTCGGAACTTGATCACTTTCTACACGGCTGCGATAACTCGCTTAACCGGTAACAAAATGGTTAGATTCCGCATAAAACAGACATCGGCAGGCTTACGCTATCACTCGCAAGACGCCGTCCGGCCACTGGATGAGTAGGACTGAGTTCATTGAGAGGTTTTAGATCAACCAGTGGAAGGAGTGCTGGTCGCTTACGTCCGGAAGGTGCTGGCCGTAAATGAATGGTCTGAACCTGATCACTTTCTACAAGGCTGCGAGAACTCGCTCACCCGGTAACATAATGGTTAGATTCCGCATAAAACAGACATCGGCAGGCTTACGCTATAACTCGTAAGACGCTGTCATGCCGCTGTATGAGTAGGACTGAGTTCATTGAGAGATTTTAGATCAACCAGGAGAAAGAGTGCTGGTCGCTTACGTCCGGTAGATGCTGGCCGTAAATGAATGGTCGGAACTTGATCACTTTCTACACGGCTGCGAGAGCTCGCTTAAGCGGTAACCGAATGGTTAGATTCCGCATAAAACAGACATCGGCAGGCTTACGCTATCAGTCGCGAGACGCCGTCCGGCCACTGGATGAGTAGGACTGAGTTCATTGAGAGGTTTTAGATCAACCAGGAGAAAGAGTGCTGGTGGCTTACGTCCGGAAGGTGCTGGCCGTAAATGAATGGTCTGAACCTGATCACTTTCTACATGGCTGCGAGAACTCGCTTAACCGGTAACATAATGGTTAGATTCCGCATAAAACAGACATCGGCAGGATTACGCTATCACTCGTAAGACGCCGTCCTGCCGCTGTATGAGTAGGACTGAGTTCATTGAGAGATTTTAGATCAACCAGGAGAAAGAGTGCTGGTCACTTACGTCATGAAGGTGCTGGCCGTAAATGAATGGTCGGAACTTGATCACTTTCTACACGGCTGCGAGAGCTCGCTTAAGCGGTAACAGAATGGTTAGATTCCGCATAAAACAGACATCGGCAGGCTTACGCTATCACTCGCAAGACGCCGTCTGGCCACTGGATGAGTAGGACTGAGTTCATTGAGAGGTTTTAGATCAACCAGGAGAAAGAGAGCTTGTCGCTTACGTCCGTAGGTGCTGGCCGTAAATGAATGGTCTGAACCTGATCACTTTCTACACGGCTGCGAGAACTCGCTGACCCGGTAACATAATGTTTAGATTCCGCATAAAACAGACATCGGCAGGCTTACGCTATCACTTGTAAGACGCCGTCCGGCTACTGGATGGGTATGACGGAGTTCATTGAGAGATTTTAGATCAACCAGAAGAAAGAGTGCTGGTCGCTTACGTCCGGAAGGTGCTGGCCATAAATGAAAGGTCGGAACTTGATCGCTTTCTACACGGCTGCGAGAACTCACTTAATCGGTAACAGTGTGGTTAGATTCTGCATAAAACAGACATCGGCAGACTTACGCTATCACTCGTAAGACGCCGTCCGGCCACTGGATGAGTAGGACTGAGTTCATTGAGAGGTTTGAGATCAACCAGGAGAAAGAGTGCTGGTCGCTTACGTCCGGAAGGTTCTGGCCGTAAATGAATGGTCTGAACCTGATCACTTTCTACACGGCTGCGAGAGCTCCCTTAACCGGTAACAGAATGGTTAGATTCCGCATAAAACAGACATCGGCAGGCTTACGCTATCACTCGTAAGACGCCGTCCGGCTACTGGATGAGTAGGACTGAGTTCATTGAGAGGTTTTAGATCAACCAGGAGAAAAAGTGCTGGTCGCTAACGTCATGAAGGGGCTGGCCGGAAATGAATGGTCGGAACTTGGTCACTTTCTACACGGCTGCGAGAACTCGCTTACCCGGTAACATAATGTGTTAGATTCCGCATAAAACAGACATCGGCAGGCTTACGCTATCACTCGTAAGACGCCGTCCGGCCACTGGATGAGTAGGACTGAGTTCATTGAGAGGTTTTAGATCAACCAGGAGAAAGAGTGCTGGTCGCTTACGTCCGGAAGGTGCTGGCCGTAAATGAATGGTCGGAACTTGATCACTTTCTACACGGCTGCGAGAACTCGCTAACCGGTAACATAATGGTTAGATTCCGCATAAAACAGACATCGGCAGGCTTACGCTATCACTCGTAAGACGCCGTCCGGCCACTGTATGAGTAGGACTGAGTTCATTGAGAGATTTTAGATCAACCAGGAGAAAGAGTGGTGGTCGCTTACGTCCGGAAGGTGCTGGCCGTAAATGAATGGTCGGAACTTGATCACTTTCTACACGGCTGCGAGAACTCGCTTAACCGGTAACATAATGGTTAGATTCCGCATAAAACAGACATCGGCAGGCTTACGCTATCACTCGTAAGACGCCGTCCGGCTACTGGATGGGTAGGACTGAGTTCATTGAGAGGTTTTAGATCAACCAGGAGAAAGAGTGCTGGTCGGTTACGTCCGGAAGGTGCTGGCCGTAAATGAATGGTCGGAACTTGATCACTTTCTACACGGCTGCGAGAACTCGCTTAACCGGTTACAGAATGGTTAGATTCCGCATAAAACAGGCATCGGCAGGCTTACGCTATCACTCGTAAGACGCCGTCCGGCCACTGGATGAGTAGGACTGAGTTCATTGAGAGGTTTTAGATCAACCAGGAGAAAGAGTGCTGGTCGCTTACGTCCGGAAGGTGCTGGCCGTAAATGAATGGTCGGAACTTGATCACTTTCTACACGGCTGCGAGAACTCGCTTAACCGGTTACAGAATGGTTAGATTCCGCATAAAACAGGCATCGGCAGGCTTACGCTATCACTCGTAAGACGCCGTCCGGCCACTGGATGAGTAGGACTGAGTTCATTGAGAGGTTTTAGATCAACCAGGAGAAAGAGTGCTGGTCGATTACGTCCGGAAGGTGCTGGCCGTAAATGAATGGTCGGAACTTGATCACTTTCTACACGGCTGCGAGAACTCGCTTACCCGGTAACATAATGGTTAGATTCCGCATAAAACAGACATCGGCAGGCTTACGCTATCACTCGTAAGACGCCGTCCGGCCACTGGATGAGTAGGACTGAGTTCATTGAGAGGTTTTAGATCAACCAGGAGAAAGAGTGCTGGTCGCTTACGTCCGGAAGGTGCTGGCCGTAAATGAATGGTCTGAACCTGATCACTTTCTACAAGGCTGCGAGAACTCGCTTAACCGGTAACAGAATGGTTAGATTCCGCATAAAACAGACATCGGCAGGCTTACGCTATCACTCGGAAGACGCTGTCATGCCGCTGTATGAGTAGGACTGAGTTCATTGAGAGATTTTAGATCAACCAGGAGAAAGAGTGCTGGTCGCTTACGTCCGGTAGATGCTGGCCGTAAATGAATGGTCGGAACTTGATCACTTTCTACACGGCTGCGAGAGCTCGCTTAAGCGGTAACCGAATGGTTAGATTCCGCATAAAACAGACATCGGCAGGCTTACGCTATCAGTCGCGAGACGCCGTCCGGCCACTGGATGAGTAGGACTGAGTTCATTGAGAGGTTTTAGATCAACCAGGAGAAAGAGTGCTGGTGGCTTACGTCCGGAAGGTGCTGGCCGTAAATGAATGGTCTGAACCTGATCACTTTCTACATGGCTGCGAGAACTCGCTTAACCGGTAACATAATGGTTAGATTCCGCATAAAACAGACATCGGCAGGATTACGCTATCACTCGTAAGACGCCGTCCTGCCGCTGTATGAGTAGGACTGAGTTCATTGAGAGATTTTAGATCAACCAGGAGAAAGAGTGCTGGTCACTTACGTCATGAAGGTGCTGGCCGTAAATGAATGGTCGGAACTTGATCACTTTCTACACGGCTGCGAGAGCTCGCTTAAGCGGTAACAGAATGGTTAGATTCCGCATAAAACAGACATCGGCAGGCTTACGCTATCACTCGCAAGACGCCGTCTGGCCACTGGATGAGTAGGACTGAGTTCATTGAGAGGTTTTAGATCAACCAGGAGAAAGAGAGCTTGTCGCTTACGTCCGTAGGTGCTGGCCGTAAATGAATGGTCTGAACCTGATCACTTTCTACACGGCTGCGAGAACTCGCTGACCCGGTAACATAATGTTTAGATTCCGCATAAAACAGACATCGGCAGGCTTACGCTATCACTTGTAAGACGCCGTCCGGCTACTGGATGGGTATGACGGAGTTCATTGAGAGATTTTAGATCAACCAGAAGAAAGAGTGCTGGTCGCTTACGTCCGGAAGGTGCTGGCCATAAATGAAAGGTCGGAACTTGATCGCTTTCTACACGGCTGCGAGAACTCACTTAATCGGTAACAGTGTGGTTAGATTCTGCATAAAACAGACATCGGCAGACTTACGCTATCACTCGTAAGACGCCGTCCGGCCACTGGATGAGTAGGACTGAGTTCATTGAGAGGTTTGAGATCAACCAGGAGAAAGAGTGCTGGTCGCTTACGTCCGGAAGGTTCTGGCCGTAAATGAATGGTCTGAACCTGATCACTTTCTACACGGCTGCGAGAGCTCCCTTAACCGGTAACAGAATGGTTAGATTCCGCATAAAACAGACATCGGCAGGCTTACGCTATCACTCGTAAGACGCCGTCCGGCTACTGGATGAGTAGGACTGAGTTCATTGAGAGGTTTTAGATCAACCAGGAGAAAAAGTGCTGGTCGCTAACGTCATGAAGGGGCTGGCCGGAAATGAATGGTCGGAACTTGGTCACTTTCTACACGGCTGCGAGAACTCACTTATACGGTAAAAGTGTGATTAGAATTCGCATAAAACAGACATCGGCAGGCTTTCGCTATCACTCGCAAGACGCCATCCGGCCACTGGATGAGTAGGACTGAGTTCATTGAGAAATTTTAGATCAACCAGGGGAAAGAGTGCTGGTCGCTTACGTCCGGAAGGTGCTGGCCGTAAATGAATGGTCTGAACCTAATCACATTCTACACGGCTGCGAGAACTCGCCTAACCGGTAACATAATGGTTAGATTCCGCATAAAACAGACATCGGCAGGCTTACGCTATGACTCGTAAGACGCCGTCCTGCCGCTGTATGAGTAGGACTGAGTTCATTGAGAGATTTAAGATCAACCAGGAGAAAGAGTGGTGGTCGCTTACGTCCGGAAGGTGCTGGCTGTAAATGAATGATCGGAACTTGATCACTTTCTACGCGGCTGCGAGAACTCGCTAACCCGGTAACATAATGGTTAGATTCCGCATAAAACAGACATCGGCAGGCTTACGCTATCACTCGTAAGACGCCGTCCGGCTACTGGATGGGTAGGACTGAGTTCATTGAGAGGTTTTAGATCAACCAGGAGACAGAGTGCTGGTTGGTTACGTCCGGAAGGTGCTGGCCGTAAATGAATGGTCGGAACTTGATCACTTTCTAAACGGCTGCGAGAACTCGCTTAACCGGTTACAGAATGGTTAGATTCCGCATAAAACAGGCATCGGCCGGCTTCCGCTATCACTCGTAAGACGCCGTCCGGCCACTGGATGAGTACGACTGAGTTCATTGACAGGTTTTAGATCAACCAGAAGAAAGAGGGCTGGTCGCTTACGTCCGGAAGGTGCTAGCCATAAATGAAAGGTCGGAACTTGATCACTTTCTACACGGCTGCGAGAACTGACTTAATCGGTAACAGTGTGGTTAGATTCCGCATAAAACAGACATCGGCAGGCTTACGCTATCACTCGTAAGACGCCGTCCGGCCACTGGATGAGTAGGACTGAGTTCATTGAGAGGTTTTAGATCAACCAGGAGAAAGAGTGCTTGTCATTTACGTCCGCAAGGTGCTGGCCGTAAATGAATGGTCGGAACTTGATCCCTTTCTACGCGGCTGCGAGAACTCGCTTACCCGGAAACATAATGGTTAGATTCCGCATAAAACAGACATCGGCAGGCTTATGCTATCACTCATAAGACGCGGTCCTGCCACTGGATGAGTAGGACTGAGTTCATTGAGAGGTTTTAGATCAACCAGGAGAAAGAGTGCTGGTCGCTTACGTCCGGAAGGTGCTGGCCGTAAATGAATGGTCTGAACCTGATCACTTTCTACATGGCTGCGAGAACTCGCTTAACCGGTTACAGAATGGTTAGATTCCGCATAAAACAGGCATCGGCAGGCTTACGCTATCACTCGGAAGACGCCGTCCGGCCACTGGATGAGTAGGACTGAGTTCATTGAGAGGTTTTAGATCAACCAGGAGAAAAAGTGCTGGTCGCTAACGTCATGAAGGGGCTGGCCGGAAATGAATGGTCGGAACTTGATCACTTTCTACACGGCTGCGAGAACTCGCTGACCCGGTAACATAATGGTTAGATTCCGCTTAAAACAGACATCGGCAGGCTTACGCTATCACTCGCAAGACGCCGTCCGGCCACTGGATGAGTAGGACTGAGTTCATTGAGAGGTTTTAGATCAACCAGTGGAAGGAGTGCTGGTCGCTTACGTCCGGAAGGTGCTGGCCGTAAATGAATGGTCTGAACCTGATCACTTTCTACAAGGCTGCGAGAACTCGCTCACCCGGTAACATAATGGTTAGATTCCGCATAAAACAGACATCGGCAGGCTTACGCTATAACTCGTAAGACGCTGTCATGCCGCTGTATGAGTAGGACTGAGTTCATTGAGAGATTTTAGATCAACCAGGAGAAAGAGTGCTGGTCGCTTACGTCCGGTAGATGCTGGCCGTAAATGAATGGTCGGAACTTGATCACTTTCTACAAGGCTGCGAGAACTCGCTCACCCGGTAACATAATGGTTAGATTCCGCATAAAACAGACATCGGCAGGCTTACGCTATAACTCGTAAGACGCTGTCATGCCGCTGTATGAGTAGGACTGAGTTCATTGAGAGGTTTTAGATCAACCAGGAGAAAGAGAGCTTGTCGCTTACGTCCGTAGGTGCTGGCCGTAAATGAATGGTCTGAACCTGATCACTTTCTACACGGCTGCGAGAACTCGCTGACCCGGTAACATAATGTTTAGATTCCGCATAAAACAGACATCGGCAGGCTTACGCTATCACTTGTAAGACGCCGACCGGCTACTGGATGGGTAGGACGGAGTTCATTGAGAGATTTTAGATCAACCAGAAGAAAGAGTGCTGGTCGCTTACGTCCGGAAGGTGCTGGCCATAAATGAAAGGTCGGAACTTGATCGCTTTCTACACGGCTGCGAGAACTCACTTAATCGGTAACAGTGTGGTTAGATTCTGCATAAAACAGACATCGGCAGACTTACGCTATCACTCGTAAGACGCCGTCCGGCCACTGGATGAGTAGGACTGAGTTCATTGAGAGGTTTGAGATCAACCAGGAGAAAGAGTGCTGGTCGCTTACGTCCGGAAGGTTCTGGCCGTAAATGAATGGTCTGAACCTGATCACTTTCTACACGGCTGCGAGAGCTCGCTTAACCGGTAACAGAATGGTTAGATTCCGCATAAAACAGACATCGGCAGGCTTACGCTATCACTCGTAAGACGCCGTCCGGCTACTGGATGAGTAGGACTGAGTTCATTGAGAGGTTTTAGATCAACCAGGAGAAAAAGTGCTGGTCGCTAACGTCATGAAGGGGCTGGCCGGAAATGAATGGTCGGAACTTGGTCACTTTCTACACGGCTGCGAGAACTCACTTATACGGTAAAAGTGTGATTAGAATTCGCATAAAACAGACATCGGCAGGCTTTCGCTATCACTCGCAAGACGCCATCCGGCCACTGGATGAGTAGGACTGAGTTCATTGAGAAATTTTAGATCAACCAGGGGAAAGAGTGCTGGTCGCTTACGTCCGGAAGGTGCTGGCCGTAAATGAATGGTCTGAACCTAATCACATTCTACACGGCTGCGAGAACTCGCCTAACCGGTAACATAATGGTTAGATTCCGCATAAAACAGACATCGGCAGGCTTACGCTATGACTCGTAAGACGCCGTCCTGCCGCTGTATGAGTAGGACTGAGTTCATTGAGAGATTTAAGATCAACCAGGAGAAAGAGTGGTGGTCGCTTACGTCCGGAAGGTGCTGGCTGTAAATGAATGATCGGAACTTGATCACTTTCTACGCGGCTGCGAGAACTCGCTAACCCGGTAACATAATGGTTAGATTCCGCATAAAACAGACATCGGCAGGCTTACGCTATCACTCGTAAGACGCCGTCCGGCTACTGGATGGGTAGGACTGAGTTCATTGAGAGGTTTTAGATCAACCAGGAGACAGAGTGCTGGTTGGTTACGTCCGGAAGGTGCTGGCCGTAAATGAATGGTCGGAACTTGATCACTTTCTAAACGGCTGCGAGAACTCGCTTAACCGGTTACAGAATGGTTAGATTCCGCATAAAACAGGCATCGGCCGGCTTCCGCTATCACTCGTAAGACGCCGTCCGGCCACTGGATGAGTACGACTGAGTTCATTGACAGGTTTTAGATCAACCAGAAGAAAGAGGGCTGGTCGCTTACGTCCGGAAGGTGCTAGCCATAAATGAAAGGTCGGAACTTGATCACTTTCTACACGGCTGCGAGAACTGACTTAATCGGTAACAGTGTGGTTAGATTCCGCATAAAACAGACATCGGCAGGCTTACGCTATCACTCGTAAGACGCCGTCCGGCCACTGGATGAGTAGGACTGAGTTCATTGAGAGGTTTTAGATCAACCAGGAGAAAGAGTGCTTGTCATTTACGTCAGCAAGGTGCTGGCCGTAAATGAATGGTCGGAACTTGATCCCTTTCTACGCGGCTGCGAGAACTCGCTTACCCGGAAACATAATGGTTAGATTCCGCATAAAACAGACATCGGCAGGCTTATGCTATCACTCATAAGACGCGGTCCTGCCACTGGATGAGTAGGACTGAGTTCATTGAGAGGTTTTAGATCAACCAGGAGAAAGAGTGCTGGTCGCTTACGTCCGGAAGGTGCTGGCCGTAAATGAATGGTCTGAACATGATCACTTTCTACATGGCTGCGAGAACTCGCTTAACCGGTTACAGAATGGTTAGATTCCGCATAAAACAGGCATCGGCAGGCTTACGCTATCACTCGGAAGACGCCGTCCGGCCACTGGATGAGTAGGACTGAGTTCATTGAGAGGTTTTAGATCAACCAGGAGAAAAAGTGCTGGTCGCTAACGTCATGAAGGGGCTGGCCGGAAATGAATGGTCGGAACTTGATCACTTTCTACACGGCTGCGAGAACTCGCTGACCCGGTAACATAATGGTTAGATTCCGCTTAAAACAGACATCGGCAGGCTTACGCTATCACTCGCAAGACGCCATCCGGCCACTGGATGAGTAGGACTGAGTTCATTGAGAGGTTTTAGATCAACCAGTGGAAGGAGTGCTGGTCGCTTACGTCCGGAAGGTGCTGGCCGTAAATGAATGGTCTGAACCTGATCACTTTCTACAAGGCTGCGAGAACTCGCTCACCCGGTAACATAATGGTTAGATTCCGCATAAAACAGACATCGGCAGGCTTACGCTATAACTCGTAAGACGCTGTCATGCCGCTGTATGAGTAGGACTGAGTTCATTGAGAGATTTTAGATCAACCAGGAGAAAGAGTGCTGGTCGCTTACGTCCGGTAGATGCTGGCCGTAAATGAATGGTCGGAACTTGATCACTTTCTACACGGCTGCGAGAGCTCGCTTAAGCGGTAACCGAATGGTTAGATTCCGCATAAAACAGACATCGGCAGGCTTACGCTATCAGTCGCGAGACGCCGTCCGGCCACTGGATGAGTAGGACTGAGTTCATTGAGAGGTTTTAGATCAACCAGGAGAAAGAGTGCTGGTGGCTTACGTCCGGAAGGTGCTGGCCGTAAATGAATGGTCTGAACCTGATCACTTTCTACATGGCTGCGAGAACTCGCTTAACCGGTAACATAATGGTTAGATTCCGCATAAAACAGACATCGGCAGGATTACGCTATCACTCGTAAGACGCCGTCCTGCCGCTGTATGAGTAGGACTGAGTTCATTGAGAGATTTTAGATCAACCAGGAGAAAGAGTGCTGGTCACTTACGTCATGAAGGTGCTGGCCGTAAATGAATGGTCGGAACTTGATCACTTTCTACACGGCTGCGAGAGCTCGCTTAAGCGGTAACAGAATGGTTAGATTCCGCATAAAACAGACATCGGCAGGCTTACGCTATCACTCGCAAGACGCCGTCTGGCCACTGGATGAGTAGGACTGAGTTCATTGAGAGGTTTTAGATCAACCAGGAGAAAGAGAGCTTGTCGCTTACGTCCGTAGGTGCTGGCCGTAAATGAATGGTCTGAACCTGATCACTTTCTACACGGCTGCGAGAACTCGCTGACCCGGTAACATAATGTTTAGATTCCGCATAAAACAGACATCGGCAGGCTTACGCTATCACTTGTAAGACGCCGTCCGGCTACTGGATGGGTAGGACGGAGTTCATTGAGAGATTTTAGATCAACCAGAAGAAAGAGTGCTGGTCGCTTACGTCCGGAAGGTGCTGGCCATAAATGAAAGGTCGGAACTTGATCGCTTTCTACACGGCTGCGAGAACTCACTTAATCGGTAACAGTGTGGTTAGATTCTGCATAAAACAGACATCGGCAGACTTACGCTATCACTCGTAAGACGCCGTCCGGCCACTGGATGAGTAGGACTGAGTTCATTGAGAGGTTTGAGATCAACCAGGAGAAAGAGTGCTGGTCGCTTACGTCCGGAAGGTTCTGGCCGTAAATGAATGGTCTGAACCTGATCACTTTCTACACGGCTGCGAGAGCTCGCTTAACCGGTAACAGAATGGTTAGATTCCGCATAAAACAGACATCGGCAGGCTTACGCTATCACTCGTAAGACGCCGTCCGGCTACTGGATGAGTAGGACTGAGTTCATTGAGAGGTTTTAGATCAACCAGGAGAAAAAGTGCTGGTCGCTAACGTCATGAAGGGGCTGGCCGGAAATGAATGGTCGGAACTTGGTCACTTTCTACACGGCTGCGAGAACTCACTTAATCGGTAAAAGTGTGATTAGAATTCGCATAAAACAGACATCGGCAGGCTTTCGCTATCACTCGCAAGACGCCATCCGGCCACTGGATGAGTAGGACTGAGTTCATTGAGAAATTTTAGATCAACCAGGAGAAAGAGTGCTGGTCGCTTACGTCCGGAAGGTGCTGGCCGTAAATGAATGGTCTGAACCTAATCACATTCTACACGGCTGCGAGAACTCGCCTAACCGGTAACATAATGGTTAGATTCCGCATAAAACAGACATCGGCAGGCTTACGCTATGACTCGTAAGACGCCGTCCTGCCGCTGTATGAGTAGGACTGAGTTCATTGAGAGATTTAAGATCAACCAGGAGAAAGAGTGGTGGTCGCTTACGTCCGGAAGGTGCTGGCTGTAAATGAATGATCGGAACTTGATCACTTTCTACGCGGCTGCGAGAACTCGCTAACCCGGTAACATAATGGTTAGATTCCGCATAAAACAGACATCGGCAGGCTTACGCTATCACTCGTAAGACGCCGTCCGGCTACTGGATGGGTAGGACTGAGTTCATTGAGAGGTTTTAGATCAACCAGGAGACAGAGTGCTGGTTGGTTACGTCCGGAAGGTGCTGGCCGTAAATGAATGGTCGGAACTTGATCACTTTCTAAACGGCTGCGAGAACTCGCTTAACCGGTTACAGAATGGTTAGATTCCGCATAAAACAGGCATCGGCCGGCTTCCGCTATCACTCGTAAGACGCCGTCCGGCCACTGGATGAGTACGACTGAGTTCATTGACAGGTTTTAGATCAACCAGAAGAAAGAGGGCTGGTCGCTTACGTCCGGAAGGTGCTAGCCATAAATGAAAGGTCGGAACTTGATCACTTTCTACACGGCTGCGAGAACTGACTTAATCGGTAACAGTGTGGTTAGATTCCGCATAAAACAGACATCGGCAGGCTTACGCTATCACTCGTAAGACGCCGTCCGGCCACTGGATGAGTAGGACTGAGTTCATTGAGAGGTTTTAGATCAACCAGGAGAAAGAGTGCTTGTCATTTACGTCCGCAAGGTGCTGGCCGTAAATGAATGGTCGGAACTTGATCCCTTTCTACGCGGCTGCGAGAACTCGCTTACCCGGAAACATAATGGTTAGATTCCGCATAAAACAGACATCGGCAGGCTTATGCTATCACTCATAAGACGCGGTCCTGCCACTGGATGAGTAGGACTGAGTTCATTGAGAGGTTTTAGATCAACCAGGAGAAAGAGTGCTGGTCGCTTACGTCCGGAAGGTGCTGGCCGTAAATGAATGGTCTGAACCTGATCACTTTCTACATGGCTGCGAGAACTCGCTTAACCGGTTACAGAATGGTTAGATTCCGCATAAAACAGGCATCGGCAGGCTTACGCTATCACTCGGAAGACGCCGTCCGGCCACTGGATGAGTAGGACTGAGTTCATTGAGAGGTTTTAGATCAACCAGGAGAAAAAGTGCTGGTCGCTAACGTCATGAAGGGGCTGGCCGGAAATGAATGGTCGGAACTTGATCACTTTCTACACGGCTGCGAGAACTCGCTGACCCGGTAACATAATGGTTAGATTCCGCTTAAAACAGACATCGGCAGGCTTACGCTCTCACTCGTAAGACGCCGTCCGGCTACTGGATGGGTATTACTGAGTTAATTGAGAGGTTTTAGATCAACCAGGAGGAAGAGTGCTGGTCGGTTACGTCCAGAAGGTGCTGGCCGTAAATGAATGGTCGGAACTTGATCACTTTCTACACGGCTGCGAGATCTCGCTTAACCGGTTACAGAATGGTTAGATTCCGCATAAAACAGGCATCGGCAGTCTTACGCTATCACTCGGAAGACGCCGTCCGGCCACTGGATGAGTAGGACTGAGTTCATTGAGAGGTTTTAGATCAACCAGGAGAAAGAGTGCTTGTCGCTTACGTCCAGAAGGTGCTGGCCGTAAATGAATGGTCGGAACTTGATCACTTTCTACACGGCTGCGAGAACTCACTTAATCGGTAACAGTGTGGTTAGATTCCGCATAAAACAGACATCGGCAGGCTTACGCTATCACTCGTAAGACGCCGTCCGGCCACTGGATGAGTAGGACTGAGTTCATTGAGAGGTTTTAGATCAACCAGGAGAAAGAGTGCTCGTCGCTTACGTCCGGAAGGTGCTGGCCGTAAATGAATGGTCTGAACCTGATCACTTTCTACACGGCTGCGAGAACTCGCTTAACCGGTAACATAATGGTTAGATTCCGCATAAAACAGACATCGGCAGGCTTACGCTATCACTAGTAAGACGCCGTCCGGCTACTGGATGGGTAGGACTGAGTTCATTCAGAGGTTTTAGATCAACCAGGAGAAAGAGTGCTGGTCGGTTCCGTCCGGAAGGTGCTGGCCGTAAATGAATGGTCAGAACTTGATCACTTTCTACACGGCTGCGAGAACTCGCTTAACCGGTCACAGAATGGTTAGATTCCGCGTAAAACAGGCATCGGCAGGCTTACGCTATCACTCGTAAGACGCCGTCCGGCTACTGGATGAGTAGGACTGAGTTCATTGAGAGGTTTTAGATCAACCAGGAGAAAAAGCGCTGCTCGCTAACGTCATGAAGGGGCTGGCCGGAAATGAATGGTCGGAACTTGGTCACTTTCTACACGGCAGCGAGAACTCACTTAATCGGTAAAAGTGTGGTTAGAATCCGCATAAAACAGACATCGGCAGGCTTTCGCTATCATTCGCAAGACGCCATCCGGCCACTGGATGAGTAGGACTGAGTTCATTGAGAAATTTTAGATCAACCAGGAGAAAGAGTGCTGGTCGCTTACGTCCGGAAGGTGCTGGCCGTAAATGAATGGTCTGAACCTGATCACTTTCTACAAGGCTGCGAGAACTCGCTTAACCGGTTACAGAATGGTTAGATTCCGCATAAAACAGGCATCAGCAGGCTTACGCTATCACTCGTAAGACGCCGTCCGGCTACTGGATGGGTAGGACTGTGTTCATTTAGAGGTTTTAGATCAACCAGGAGACAGAGTGCTGGTTGGTTACGTCCGGAAGGTGCTGGCCGTAAATGAATGGTCGGAACTTGATCACTCTCTAAACGGCGGCGAGAACTCGCTTAACCGGTTACAGAATGGTTAGATTCCGCATAAAACAGGCATCGGCCGGCTTACGCTATCACTCGTAAGACGCCGTCCGGCCACTGGATGAGTACGACTGAGTTCATTGAGAGGTTTTAGATCAACCAGAAGAAAGAGTGCTGGTCGCTTACGTCCGGAAGGTGCTGGCCATAAATGAAAGGTCGGAACTTGATCACTTTCTACACGGCTGCGAGAACTGACTTAATCGGTAACAGTGTGGTTAGATTCCGCATAAAATAGACATCGGCAGGCTTACGCTATCACTCGTAAGACGCCGTCCGGCCACTGGATGAGTAGGACTGAGTTCATTGAGAGGTTTTAGATCAACCAGGAGAAAGAGTGCTTGTCATTTACGTCCGGAAGGTGCTCGCCGTAAATGAATGGTCTGATCCTGATCACTTTCTACACGGCTGCGAGAACTCGCTTACCCGGTAACATAATGGTTAGATTCCGCATAAAACAGACATCGGCAGGCTTACGCTATCACTCGTAAGACGCTGTCATGCCGCTGTATGAGTCGGACTGAGTTCATTGAGAGATTTTAGATCAACCAGGAGAAAGAGTGCTGGTCGCTTACGTCCGGTAGGTGCTGGCCGTAAATGAATGGTCGGAACTTGATCACTTTCTACACGGCTGCGAGAGCTCGCTTAAACGGTAACCGAATGGTTAGATTCCGCATAAAACAGACATCGGCAGGCTTACGCTATCAGTCGCAAGACGCCGTCCGGCCACTGGATGAGTAGGACTGAGTTCATTGAGAGGTTTTAGATCAACCAGGAGAAAGAGTGCTGGTCGCTTACGTCCGGAAGGTGCTGGCCGTAAATGAATGGTCTGAACCTGATCACTTTCTACACGGCTGCGAGAACTCGCTTAACCGGTAACATAATGGTTAGATTCCGCATAAAACAGACATCGGCAGGCTTACGCTATCACTAGTAAACGCCGTCCGGCCACTGGATGAGTAGGACTGACTTCATTGAGAGGTTTTAGATCAACCAGGAGAAAAAGTGCTGGTCGCTAACGTCATGAAGGGGCTGGCCGGAAATGAATGGTCGGAACTTGATCACTTTCTACACGGCTGCGAGAACTGACTTAATCGGTAACAGTGTGGTTAGATTCCCCATAAAACAGACATCGGCAGGTTTACGCTATCGCTCGTAAGACGCCGTCTGGCCACTGGATGAGTAGGACTGAGTTCATTGAGAGGTTTTAGATCAACCAGGAGAAAGAGTGCTGGTCACTTACGTCCGGAAGGCCCTGGCCGTAAATGAATGGTCTGAATCTGATCACTTTCTACACGGCTGCGAGAACTCGCTTAACCGGTAACATAATGGTTAGATTCCGCATAAAACAGACATCGGCAGGCTTACGCTATCACTCGTAAGACGCCGTCCGGCTACTGGATGGGTAGGACTGAGTTCATTGAGAGGTTTTAGATCAACCAGGAGACAGAGTGCTGGTTGGTTACGTCCGGAAGGTGCTGGCCGTAAATGAATGGTCGGAACTTGATCACTTTCTAAACGGCTGCGAGAACTCGCTTAACCGGTTACAGAATGGTTAGATTCCGCATAAAACAGGCATCGGCCGGCTTCCGCTATCACTCGTAAGACGCCGTCCGGCCACTGGATGAGTACGACTGAGTTCATTGAGAGGTTTTAGATCAACCAGAAGAAAGTGGGCTGGTCGCTTACGTCCGGAAGGTGCTGGCCATAAATGAAAGGTGGAACTTGATCACTTTCTACACGGCTGCGAGAACTGACTTAATCGGTAACAGTGTGGTTAGATTCCGCATAAAACAGACATCGGCAGGCTTACGCTATCACTCGTAAGACGCCGTCCGGCCACTGGATGAGTAGGACTGAGTTCATTGAGAGGTTTTAGATCAACCAGGAGAAAGAGTGCTTGTCATTTACGTCCGGAAGGTGCTGGCCGTAAATGAATGGTCGGAACTTGATCCCTTTCTACGCGGCTGCGAGAACTCGCTTACCCGGTAACATAATGGTTAGATTCCGCATAAAACAGACATCGGCAGGCTTATGCTATCACTCATAAGACGCGGTCCTGCCACTGGATGAGTAGGACTGAGTTCATTGAGAGGTTTTAGATCAACCAGGAGAAAGAGTGCTGGTCGCTTACGTCCGGAAGGTGCTGGCCGTAAATGAATGGTCTGAACCTGATCACTTTCTACGTGGCTGCGAGAACTCGCTTAACCGGTTACAGAATGGTTAGATTCCGCATAAAACAGGCATCGGCAGGCTTACGCTATCACTCGGAAGACGCCGTCCGGCCACTGGATGAGTAGGACTGAGTTCATTGAGAGGTTTTAGATCAACCAGGAGAAAAAGTGCTGGTCGCTAACGTCATGAAGGGGCTGGCCGGAAATGAATGGTTGGAACTTGATCACTTTCTACACGGCTGCGAGAACTCGCTGACCCGGTAACATAATGGTTAGATTCCGCTTAAAACAGACATCGGCAGGCTTACGCTCTCACTCGTAAGACGCCGTCCGGCTACTGGATGGGTATTACTGAGTTAATTGAGAGGCTTTAGATCAACCAGGAGGAAGAGTGCTGGTCGGTTACGTCCAGAAGGTGCTGGCCGTAAATGAATGGTCGGAACTTGATCACTTTCTACACGGCTGCGAGATCTCGCTTAACCGGTTACAGAATGGTTAGATTCCGCATAAAACAGGCATCGGCAGTCTTACGCTATCACTCGGAAGACGCCGTCCGGCCACTGGATGAGTAGGACTGAGTTCATTGAGAGGTTTTAGATCAACCAGGAGAAAGAGTGCTTGTAGCTTACGTCCAGAAGGTGCTGGCCGTAAATGAATGGTCGGAACTGGATCACTTTCTACACGGCTGCGAGAACTCACTTAATCGGTAACAGTGTGGTTAAATTCCGCATAAAACAGACATCGGCAGGCTTACGCTATCACTCGTAAGACGCCGTCCGGCCACTGGATGAGTAGGACTGAGTTCATTGAGAGGTTTTAGATCAACCAGGAGAAAGAGTGCTGGTCGCTTACGTCCGGAAGGTGCTGGCCGTAAATGAATGGTCTGAACCTGATCACTTTCTACACGGCTGCGAGAACTCGCTTAACCGGTAACATAATGGTTAGATTCCGCATAAAACAGACATCGGCAGGCTTACGCTATCACTAGTAAGACGCCGTCCGGCTACTGGATGGGTAGGACTGAGTTCATTCAGAGGTTTTAGATCAACCAGGAGAAAGAGTGCTGGTCGGTTCCGTCCGGAAGGTGCTGGCCGTAAATGAATGGTCAGAACTTGATCACTTTCTACACGGCTGCGAGAACTCGCTTAACCGGTCACAGAATGGTTAGATTCCGCATAAAACAGGCATCGGCAGGCTTACGCTATCACTCGTAAGACGCCGTCCGGCTACTGGATGAGTAGGACTGAGTTCATTGAGAGGTTTTAGATCAACCAGGAGAAAAAGTGCTGCTCGCTAACGTCATGAAGGGGCTGGCCGGAAATGAATGGTCCGAACTTGGTCACTTTCTACACGGCAGCGAGAACTCACTTAATCGGTAAAAGTGTGGTTAGAATCCGCATAAAACAGACATCGGCAGGCTTTCGCTATCATTCGCAAGACGCCATCCGGCCACTGGATGAGTAGGACTGAGTTTATTAAGAAATTTTAGATCAACCAGGAGAAAGAGTGCTGGTCGCTTACGTCCGGAAGGTGCTGGCCGTAAATGAATGGTCTGAACCTGATCACTTTCTACAAGGCTGCGAGAACTCGCTTAACCGGTTACAGAATGGTTAGATTCCGCATAAAACAGGCATCGGCAGGCTTACGCTATCACTCGTAAGACGCCGTCCGGCTACTGGATGGGTAGGACTGTGTTCATTTAGAGGTTTTAGATCAACCAGGAGACAGAGTGCTGGTTGGTTACGTCCGGAAGGTGCTGGCCGTAAATGAATGGTCGGAACTTGATCACTCTCTAAACGGCGGCGAGAACTCGCTTAACCGGTTACAGAATGGTTAGATTCCGCATAAAACAGGCATCGGCCGGCTTACGCTATCACTCGTAAGACGCCGTCCGGCCACTGGATGAGTACGACTGAGTTCATTGAGAGGTTTTAGATCAACCAGAAGAAAGAGTGCTGGTCGCTTACGTCCGGAAGGTGCTGGCCATAAATGAAAGGTCGGAACTTGATCACTTTCTACACGGCTGCGAGAACTGACTTAATCGGTAACAGTGTGGTTAGATTCCGCATAAAATAGACATCGGCAGGCTTACGCTATCACTCGTAAGACGCCGTCCGGCCACTGGATGAGTAGGACTGAGTTCATTGAGAGGTTTTAGATCAACCAGGAGAAAGAGTGCCTGTCATTTACGTCCGGAAGGTGCTCGCCGTAAATGAATGGTCTGAACCGGATCACTTTCTACACGGCTGCGAGAACTCGCTTAACCGGTAACATAATGGTTAGATTCCGCATAAAACAGACATCGGCAGGCTTACGCTATCACTAGTAAGACGCCGTCCGGCCACTGGATGAGTAGGACTGACTTCATTGAGAGGTTTTAGATCAACCAGGAGAAAAAGTGCTGGTCGCTAACGTCATGAAGGGGCTGGCCGGAAATGAATGGTCGGAACTTGATCACTTTCTACACGGCTGCGAGAACTGACTTAATCGGTAACAGTGTGGTTAGATTCCGCATAAAACAGACATCGGCAGGTTTACGCTATCGCTTGTAAGACGCCGTCTGGCCACTGGATGAGTAGGACTGAGTTCATTGAGAGGTTTTAGATCAACCAGGAGAAAGAGTGCTGGTCACTTACGTCCGGAAGGTCCTGGCCGTAAATGAATGGTCTGAATCTGATCACTTTCTACACGGCTGCGAGAACTCGCTTAACCGGTAACATAATGGTTAGATTCCGCATAAAACAGACATCGGCAGGCTTACGCTATCACTCGTAAGACGCCGTCATGCCGCTGTATGAGTAGGACTGAGTTCATTGAGAGATTTTAGATCAACCAGGAGAAAGAGTGCTGGTCGCTTACGTCCGGAAGGTACTGGCCGTAAATGAATGGTCTGAACCTGATCACTTTCTACACGGCTGCGAGAGCTCGCTTAACCGGTAACAGAATGGTTAGATTCCGCATAAAACAGACATCGGCAGGCTTACGCTATCACTCGTAAGACGCCGTCAGGCTACTGGATGAGTAGGACTGAGTTCATTGAGAGGTTTTAGATCAACCAGGAGAAAAAGTGCTGGTCGCTAAGTCATGAAGGGCCTGGCTGGAAATGAATGGTCGGAACTTGGTCACTTTCTACACGGCTGCGAGAACTCACTTAATCGGTAAAAGTGTGATTAGAATTCGCATAAAAGAGACATCGGCAGGCTTTCGCTATCACTCGCAAGACGCCATCCGGCCACTGGATGAGTAGGACTGAGTTCATTGAGAAATTTTAGATCAACCAGGAGACAGAGTGCTGGTTGGTTACGTCCGGAAGGTGCTGGCCGTAAATGAATGGTCGGAACTTGATCACTTTCTAAACGGCTGCGAGAACTCGCTTAACCGGTTACAGAATGGTTAGATTCCGCATAAAACAAGCATCGGCCGGCTTCCGCTATCACTCGTAAGACGCCGTCCGGCCACTGGATGAGTACGACTGAGTTCATTGAGAGGTTTTAGATCAACCAGAAGAAAGTGGGCTGGTCGCTTACGTCCGGAAGGTGCTGGCCATAAATGAAAGGTGGAACTTGATCACTTTCTACACGGCTGCGAGAACTGACTTAATCGGTAACAGTGTGGTTAGATTCCGCATAAAACAGACATCGGCAGGCTTACGCTATCACTCGTAAGACGCCGTCCGGCCAC
This sequence comes from Amblyomma americanum, assembly GCA_030143305.2. Lineage (NCBI taxonomy): Eukaryota > Metazoa > Arthropoda > Arachnida > Ixodida > Ixodidae > Amblyomma > Amblyomma americanum. Next base: position 52,870 of record JARKHS020036297.1, on the reverse strand, counting down.
TGGATGAGTAGGACTGAGTTCATTGAGAGGTTTTAGATCAACCAGGAGAAAGAGTGCTGGTCGCTTACGTCCGGAAGGTGCTGGCCGTAAATGAATGGTCTGAACCTGATCACTTTCTACATGGCTGCGAGAACTCACTTAACCGGTTACAGAATGGTTAGATTCCGCATAAAACAGGCATCGGCAGGCTTACGCTATTACTCGGAAGACGCCGTCCGGCCACTGGATGAGTAGGACTGAGTTCATTGAGAGGTTTTAGATCAACCAGGAGAAAAAGTGCTGGTCGCTAACGTCATGAAGGGGCTGGCCGGAAATGAATGGTTGGAACTTGATCACTTTCTACACGGCTGCGAGAACTCGCTGACCCGGTAACATAATGGTTAGATTCCGCTTAAAACAGACATCGGCAGGCTTACGCTCTCACTCGTAAGACGCCGTCCGGCTACTGGATGGGTATTACTGAGTTAATTGAGAGGCTTTAGATCAACCAGGAGGAAGAGTGCTGGTCGGTTACGTCCAGAAGGTGCTGGCCGTAAATGAATGGTCGGAACTTGATCACTTTCTACACGGCTGCGAGATCTCGCTTAACCGGTTACAGAATGGTTAGATTCCGCATAAAACAGGCATCGGCAGTCTTACGCTATCACTCGGAAGACGCCGTCCGGCCACTGGATGAGTAGGACTGAGTTCATTGAGAGGTTTTAGATCAACCAGGAGAAAGAGTGCTTGTAGCTTACGTCCAGAAGGTGCTGGCCGTAAATGAATGGTCGGAACTGGATCACTTTCTACACGGCTGCGAGAACTCACTTAATCGGTAACAGTGTGGTTAAATTCCGCATAAAACAGACATCGGCAGGCTTACGCTATCACTCGTAAGACGCCGTCCGGCCACTGGATGAGTAGGACTGAGTTCATTGAGAGGTTTTAGATCAACCAGGAGAAAGAGTGCTGGTCGCTTACGTCCGGAAGGTGCTGGCCGTAAATGAATGGTCTGAACCTGATCACTTTCTACACGGCTGCGAGAACTCGCTTAACCGGTAACATAATGGTTAGATTCCGCATAAAACAGACATCGGCAGGCTTACGCTATCACTAGTAAGACGCCGTCCGGCTACTGGATGGGTAGGACTGAGTTCATTCAGAGGTTTTAGATCAACCAGGAGAAAGAGTGCTGGTCGGTTCCGTCCGGAAGGTGCTGGCCGTAAATGAATGGTCAGAACTTGATCACTTTCTACACGGCTGCGAGAACTCGCTTAACCGGTCACAGAATGGTTAGATTCCGCATAAAACAGGCATCGGCAGGCTTACGCTATCACTCGTAAGACGCCGTCCGGCTACTGGATGAGTAGGACTGAGTTCATTGAGAGGTTTTAGATCAACCAGGAGAAAAAGTGCTGCTCGCTAACGTCATGAAGGGGCTGGCCGGAAATGAATGGTCCGAACTTGGTCACTTTCTACACGGCAGCGAGAACTCACTTAATCGGTAAAAGTGTGGTTAGAATCCGCATAAAACAGACATCGGCAGGCTTTCGCTATCATTCGCAAGACGCCATCCGGCCACTGGATGAGTAGGACTGAGTTTATTAAGAAATTTTAGATCAACCAGGAGAAAGAGTGCTGGTCGCTTACGTCCGGAAGGTGCTGGCCGTAAATGAATGGTCTGAACCTGATCACTTTCTACAAGGCTGCGAGAACTCGCTTAACCGGTTACAGAATGGTTAGATTCCGCATAAAACAGGCATCGGCAGGCTTACGCTATCACTCGTAAGACGCCGTCCGGCTACTGGATGGGTAGGACTGTGTTCATTTAGAGGTTTTAGATCAACCAGGAGACAGAGTGCTGGTTGGTTACGTCCGGAAGGTGCTGGCCGTAAATGAATGGTCGGAACTTGATCACTCTCTAAACGGCGGCGAGAACTCGCTTAACCGGTTACAGAATGGTTAGATTCCGCATAAAACAGGCATCGGCCGGCTTACGCTATCACTCGTAAGACGCCGTCCGGCCACTGGATGAGTACGACTGAGTTCATTGAGAGGTTTTAGATCAACCAGAAGAAAGAGTGCTGGTCGCTTACGTCCGGAAGGTGCTGGCCATAAATGAAAGGTCGGAACTTGATCACTTTCTACACGGCTGCGAGAACTGACTTAATCGGTAACAGTGTGGTTAGATTCCGCATAAAATAGACATCGGCAGGCTTACGCTATCACTCGTAAGACGCCGTCCGGCCACTGGATGAGTAGGACTGAGTTCATTGAGAGGTTTTAGATCAACCAGGAGAAAGAGTGCCTGGTCATTTACGTCCGGAAGGTGCTCGCCGTAAATGAATGGTCTGAACCGGATCACTTTCTACACGGCTGCGAGAACTCGCTTAACCGGTAACATAATGGTTAGATTCCGCATAAAACAGACATCGGCAGGCTTACGCTATCACTAGTAAGACGCCGTCCGGCCACTGGATGAGTAGGACTGACTTCATTGAGAGGTTTTAGATCAACCAGGAGAAAAAGTGCTGGTCGCTAACGTCATGAAGGGGCTGGCCGGAAATGAATGGTCGGAACTTGATCACTTTCTACACGGCTGCGAGAACTGACTTAATCGGTAACAGTGTGGTTAGATTCCGCATAAAACAGACATCGGCAGGTTTACGCTATCGCTTGTAAGACGCCGTCTGGCCACTGGATGAGTAGGACTGAGTTCATTGAGAGGTTTTAGATCAACCAGGAGAAAGAGTGCTGGTCACTTACGTCCGGAAGGTCCTGGCCGTAAATGAATGGTCTGAATCTGATCACTTTCTACACGGCTGCGAGAACTCGCTTAACCGGTAACATAATGGTTAGATTCCGCATAAAACAGACATCGGCAGGCTTACGCTATCACTCGTAAGACGCCGTCATGCCGCTGTATGAGTAGGACTGAGTTCATTGAGAGATTTTAGATCAACCAGGAGAAAGAGTGCTGGTCGCTTACGTCCGGAAGGTACTGGCCGTAAATGAATGGTCTGAACCTGATCACTTTCTACACGGCTGCGAGAGCTCGCTTAACCGGTAACAGAATGGTTAGATTCCGCATAAAACAGACATCGGCAGGCTTACGCTATCACTCGTAAGACGCCGTCAGGCTACTGGATGAGTAGGACTGAGTTCATTGAGAGGTTTTAGATCAACCAGGAGAAAAAGTGCTGGTCGCTAAGTCATGAAGGGCCTGGCTGGAAATGAATGGTCGGAACTTGGTCACTTTCTACACGGCTGCGAGAACTCACTTAATCGGTAAAAGTGTGATTAGAATTCGCATAAAAGAGACATCGGCAGGCTTTCGCTATCACTCGCAAGACGCCATCCGGCCACTGGATGAGTAGGACTGAGTTCATTGAGAAATTTTAGATCAACCAGGAGACAGAGTGCTGGTTGGTTACGTCCGGAAGGTGCTGGCCGTAAATGAATGGTCGGAACTTGATCACTTTCTAAACGGCTGCGAGAACTCGCTTAACCGGTTACAGAATGGTTAGATTCCGCATAAAACAGAGCATCGGCCGGCTTCCGCTATCACTCGTAAGACGCCGTCCGGCCACTGGATGAGTACGACTGAGTTCATTGAGAGGTTTTAGATCAACCAGAAGAAAGTGGGCTGGTCGCTTACGTCCGGAAGGTGCTGGCCATAAATGAAAGGTGGAACTTGATCACTTTCTACACGGCTGCGAGAACTGACTTAATCGGTAACAGTGTGGTTAGATTCCGCATAAAACAGACATCGGCAGGCTTACGCTATCACTCGTAAGACGCCGTCCGGCCACTGGATGAGTAGGACTGAGTTCATTGAGAGGTTTTAGATCAACCAGGAGAAAGAGTGCTGGTCGCTTACGTCCGGAAGGTGCTGGCCGTAAATGAATGGTCTGAACCTGATCACTTTCTACATGGCTGCGAGAACTCACTTAACCGGTTACAGAATGGTTAGATTCCGCATAAAACAGGCATCGGCAGGCTTACGCTATTACTCGGAAGACGCCGTCCGGCCACTGGATGAGTAGGACTGAGTTCATTGAGAGGTTTTAGATCAACCAGGAGAAAAAGTGCTGGTCGCTAACGTCATGAAGGGGCTGGCCGGAAATGAATGGTTGGAACTTGATCACTTTCTACACGGCTGCGAGAACTCGCTGACCCGGTAACATAATGGTTAGATTCCGCTTAAAACAGACATCGGCAGGCTTACGCTCTCACTCGTAAGACGCCGTCCGGCTACTGGATGGGTATTACTGAGTTAATTGAGAGGCTTTAGATCAACCAGGAGGAAGAGTGCTGGTCGGTTACATCCAGAAGGTGCTGGCCGTAAATGAATGGTCGGAACTTGATCACTTTCTACACGGCTGCGAGATCTCGCTTAACCGGTTACAGAATGGTTAGATTCCGCATAAAACAGGCATCGGCAGTCTTACGCTATCACTCGGAAGACGCCGTCCGGCCACTGGATGAGTAGGACTGAGTTCATTGAGAGGTTTTAGATCAACCAGGAGAAAGAGTGCTTGTAGCTTACGTCCAGAAGGTGCTGGCCGTAAATGAATGGTCGGAACTTGATCACTTTCTACACGGCTGCGAGAACTCACTTAATCGGTAACAGTGTGGTTAGATTCCGCATAAAACAGACATCGGCAGGCTTACGCTATCACTCGTAAGACGCCGTCCGGCCACTGGATGAGTAGGACTGAGTTCATTGAGAGGTTTTAGATCAACCAGGAGAAAGAGTGCTGGTCGCTTACGTCCGGAAGGTGCTGGCCGTAAATGAATGGTCTGAACCTGATCACTTTCTACACGGCTGCGAGAACTCGCTTAACCGGTAACATAATGGTTAGATTCCGCATAAAACAGGCATCGGCAGGCTTACGCTATCACTCGTAAGACGCCGTCCGGCTACTGGATGAGTAGGACTGAGTTCTTTGAGAGGTTTTAGATCAACCAGGAGAAAAAGTGCTGCTCGCTAACGTCATGAAGGGGCTGGCCGGAAATGAATGGTCGGAACTTGGTCACTTTCTACACGGCAGCGAGAACTCACTTAATCGGTAAAAGTGTGGTTAGAATCCGCATAAAACAGACATCGGCAGGCTTTCGCTATCATTCGCAAGACGCCATCCGGCCACTGGATGAGTAGGACTGAGTTCATTGAGAAATTTTAGATCAACCAGGAGAAAGAGTGCTGGTCGCTTACGTCCGGAAGGTGCTGGCCGTAAATGAATGGTCTGAACCTGATCACTTTCTACACGGCTGCGAGAACTCGCTTAACCGGTAACATAATGGTTAGATTCCGCATAAAACAGACATCGGCAGGCTTACGCTATCACTAGTAAGACGCCGTCCGGCTAGTGGATGGGTAGCACTGAGTTCATTCAGAGGTTTTAGATCAACCAGGAGAAAGAGTGCTGGTCGGTTCCGTCCGGAAGGTGCTGGCCGTAAATGAATGGTCAGAACTTGATCACTTTCTACACGGCTGCGAGATCTCGCTTAACCGGTTACAGAATGGTTAGATTCCGCATAAAACAGGCATCGGCCGGCTTACGCTATCACTCGTAAGACGCCGTCCGGCCACTGGATGAGTACGACTGAGTTCATTGAGAGGTTTTAGATCAACCAGGAGAAAGAGTGCTTGTCATTTACGTCCGGAAGGTGCTCGCCGTAAATGAATGGTCTGAACCTAATCACATTCTACACGGCTGCGAGAACTCGCTTAACCGGTAACATAATGGTTAGATTCCGCATAAAACAGACATCGGCAGGCTTACGCTATCACTCGTAAGGCGCTGTCATGCCGCTGTATGAGTCGGACTGAGTTCATTGAGAGATTTTAGATCAACCAGGAGAAAGAGTGCTGGTCGCTTACGTCCGGTAGGTGCTGGCCGTAAATGAATGGTCGGAACTTGATCACTTTCTACACGGCTGCGAGAGCTCGCTTAAACGGTAACCGAATGGTTAGATTCCGCATAAAACAGACATCGGCAGGCTTACGCTATCAGTCGCAAGACGCCGTCCGGCCACTGGATGAGTAGGACTGAGTTCATTGAGAGGTTTTAGATCAACCAGGAGAAAGAGTGCTGGTCGCTTACGTCCGGAAGGTGCTGGCCGTAAATGAATGGTCTGATCCTGATCACTTTCTACACGGCTGCGAGAACTCGCTTAACCGGTAACATAATGGTTAGATTCCGCATAAAACAGACATCGGCAGGCTTACGCTAACACTAGTAAGACGCCGTCCGGCCACTGGATGAGTAGGACTGACTTCATTGAGAGGTTTTAGGTCAACCAGGAGAAAAAGTGCTGGTCGCTAACGTCATGAAGGGGCTGGCCGGAAATGAATGGTCGGAACTTGATCACTTTCTACACGGCTGCGAGAACTGACTTAATCGGTAACAGTGTGGTTAGATTCCGCATAAAACAGACATCGGCAGGTTTACGCTATCGCTCGTAAGACGCCGTCTGGCCACTGGATGAGTAGGACTGAGTTCATTGAGAGGTTTTAGATCAACCAGGAGAAAGAGTGCTGGTCACTTACGTCCGGAAGGTCCTGGCCGTAAATGAATGGTCTGAATCTGATCACTTTCTACACGGCTGCGAGAACTCGCTTAACCGGTAACATAATGGTTAGATTCCGCATAAAACAGACATCGGCAGGCTTACGCTATCACTCGTAAGACGCCGTCATGCCGCTGTATGAGTAGGACTGAGTTCATTGAGAGATTTTAGATCAACCAGGAGAAAGAGTGCTGGTCGCTTACGTCCGGAAGGTGCTGGCCGTAAATGAATGGTCGGAACTTGATCACTTTCTACACGGCTGCTAGAACTCGCTGACCCGGTAACATAATGGTTAGATGCCGCATAAAACAGGCATCGGCAGGCTTACGCTATCACTCGTAAGACGTCGTCCGGCCACTGGATGAGTAGGACTGAGTTCATTGAGAGGTTTTAGAGAAACCAGGAGAAAAAGTGATAGTCGCTTACGTCCGGAAGGTGCTGGCCGTAAATGAATAGTTGGAACTTGATCACTTTCTACACGGCTGGGAGAACTCGCTTAACCGGTAACAAAATGGTTAGATTCCGCATTAAACAGACATCGGCAGGCTTACGCTATCACTCGCAAGACGCCGTCCGGCCACTGGATGAGTAGGACTGAGTTCATTGAGAGGTTTTAGATCAACCAGTGGAAAGAGTGCTGGTCGCTTACGTCATGAAGGTGCTGGCCGTAAATGAATGGTCTGAATCTGATCACTTTCTACACGGCTGCGAGAACTCGCTTAACCGGTAACATAATGGTTAGATTCCGCATAAAACAGACATCGGCAGGCTTACGCTATCACTCGTAAGACGCCGTCATGCCGCTGTATGAGTACGACTGAGTTCATTGAGAGGTTTTAGATCAACCAGGAGAAAGAGTGCTTGTCGCTTACGTCCGGAAGGTGCTGGCCGTAAATGAATGGTCTGAACCTAATCACATTCTACACGGCTGCGAGAACTCGCTTAACCGGTAACATAATGGTTAGATTCCGCATAAAACAGACATCGGCAGGCTTACGCTATCACTCGTAAGACGCCGTCCGGCTACTGGATGGGTAGGACTGAGTTCATTGAGAGGTTTTAGATCAACCAGGAGACAGAGTGCTGGTTGGTTCCGTCCGGAAGGTGCTGGCCGTAAATGAATGGTCAGAACTTGATCACTTTCTGCACGGCTGCGAGAACTCGCTTAACCGGTCACAGAATGGTTAGATTCCGCATAAAACAGGCATCGGCAGGCTTACGCTATCACTCGTAAGACGCCGTCCGGCTACTGGATGAGTAGGACTGAGTTCATTGAGAGGTTTTAGATCAACCAGGAGAAAAAGTGCTGCTCGCTAACGTCATGAAGGGGCTGGCCGGAAATGAATGGTCGGAACTTGGTCACTTTCTACACGGCAGCGAGAACTCACTTAATCGGTAAAAGTGTGGTTAGAATCCGCATAAAACAGACATCGGCAGGCTTTAGCTATCATTCGCAAGACGCCATCCGGCCACTGGATGAGTAGGACTGAGTTCATTGAGAAATTTTAGATCAACCAGGAGAAAGAGTGCTGGTCGCTTACGTCCGGAAGGTGCTGGCCGTAAATGAATGGTCTGAACCTGATCACTTTCTACAAGGCTGCGAGAACTCGCTTAACCGGTTACAGAATGGTTAGATTCCGCATAAAACAGGCATCGGCAGGCTTACGCTATCACTCGTAAGACGCCGTCCGGCTACTGGATGGGTAGGACTGTGTTCATTTAGAGGTTTTAGATCAACCAGGAGACAGAGTGCTGGTTGGTTACGTCCGGAAGGTGCTGGCCGTAAATGAATGGTCGGAACTTGATCACTCTCTAAACGGCGGCGAGAACTCGCTTAACCGGTTACAGAATGGTTAGATTCCGCATAAAACAGGCATCGGCCGGCTTACGCTATCACTCGTAAGACGCCGTCCGGCCACTGGATGAGTACGACTGAGTTCATTGAGAGGTTTTAGATCAACCAGGAGAAAGAGTGCTTGTCATTTACGTCCGGAAGGTGCTCGCCGTAAATGAATGGTCTGAACCTAATCACATTCTACACGGCTGCGAGAACTCGCTTAACCGGTAACATAATGGTTAGATTCCGCATAAAACAGACATCGGCAGGCTTACGCTATCACTCGTAAGGCGCTGTCATGCCGCTGTATGAGTCGGACTGAGTTCATTGAGAGATTTTAGATCAACCAGGAGAAAGAGTGCTGGTCGCTTACGTCCGGAAGGTGCTGGCCGTAAATGAATGGTCTGAACCTGATCACTTTCTACACGGCTGCGAGAACTCGCTTAACCGGTAACATAATGGTTAGATTCCGCATAAAACAGACATCGGCAGGCTTACGCTATCACTAGTAAGACGCCGTCCGGCCACTGGATGAGTAGGACTGACTTCATTGAGAGGTTTTAGGTCAACCAGGAGAAAAAGTGCTGGTCGCTAACGTCATGAAGGGGCTGGCCGGAAATGAATGGTCGGAACTTGATCACTTTCTACACGGCTGCGAGAACTGACTTAATCGGTAACAGTGTGGTTAGATTCCGCATAAAACAGACATCGGCAGGTTTACGCTATCGCTCGTAAGACGCCGTCTGGCCACTGGATGAGTAGGACTGAGTTCATTGAGAGGTTTTAGATCAACCAGGAGAAAGAGTGCTGGTCACTTACGTCCGGAAGGTCCTGGCCGTAAATGAATGGTCTGAATCTGATCACTTTCTACACGGCTGCGAGAACTCGCTTAACCGGTAACATAATGGTTATATTCCGCATAAAACAGACATCGGCAGGCTTACGCTATCACTCGTAAGACGCCGTCATGCCGCTGTATGAGTAGGACTGAGTTCATTGAGAGATTTTAGATCAACCAGGAGAAAGAGTGCTGGTCGCTTACGTCCGGAAGGTGCTGGCCGTAAATGAATGGTCGGAACTTGATCACTTTCTACACGGCTGCTAGAACTCGCTGACCCGGTAACATAATGGTTAGATGCCGCATAAAACAGACATCGGCAGGCTTACGCTATCACTCGTAAGACGCCGTCCGGCTACTGGACCGGTAGGACTGAGCTCATTCAGAGGTTTCAGATCAACCAGGAGAAAGAGTGCTGGTCGGTTACGTCCGGAAGGTGCTGGCCGTAAATGAATGGTCGGAACTTGATCACTTTCTACACGGCTGCACGAACACGCTAAACCGGATAGAGAATGGTTAGATTCCGCATAAAACAGGCATCGGCAGGCTTACGCTATCACTCGTAAGACGTCGTCCGGCCACTGGATGAGTAGGACTGAGTTCATTGAGAGGTTTTAGAGAAACCAGGAGAAAAAGTGATAGTCGCTTACGTCCGGAAGGTGCTGGCCGTAAATGAATGGTTGGAACTTGATCACTTTCTACACGGCTGGGAGAACTCGCTTAACCGGTAACAAAATGGTTAGATTCCGCATTAAACAGACATCGGCAGGCTTACGCTATCACTCGCAAGACGCCGTCCGGCCACTGGATGAGTAGGACTGAGTTCATTGAGAGGTTTTAGATCAACCAGTGGAAAGAGTGCTGGTCGCTTACGTCATGAAGGTGCTGGCCGTAAATGAATGGTCTGAATCTGATCACTTTCTACACGGCTGCGAGAACTCGCTTAACCGGTAACATAATGGTTAGATTCCGCATAAAACAGACATCGGCAGGCTTACGCTATCACTCGTAAGACGCCGTCATGCCGCTGTATGAGTACGACTGAGTTCATTGAGAGGTTTTAGATCAACCAGGAGAAAGAGTGCTTGTCGCTTACGTCCGGAAGGTGCTGGCCGTAAATGAATGGTCTGAACCTAATCACATTCTACACGGCTGCGAGAACTCGCTTAACCGGTTACAGAATGGTTAGATTCCGCATAAAACAAGCATCGGCAGGCTTACGCTATCACTCGTAAGACGCCGTCTGGCTACTGGATGGGTAGGACTGAGTTCATTGAGAGGTTTTAGATCAACCAGAAGAAAGTGGGCTGGTCGCTTACGTCCGGAAGGTGCTGGCCATAAATGAAAGGTGGAACTTGATCACTTTCTACACGGCTGCGAGAACTGACTTAATCGGTAACAGTGTGGTTAGATTCCGCATAAAACAGACATCGGCAGGCTTACGCTATCACTCGTAAGACGCCGTCCGGCCACTGGATGAGTAGGACTGAGTTCATTGAGAGGTTTTAGATCAACCAGGAGAAAGAGTGCTTGTCATTTACGTCCGGAAGGTGCTGGCCGTAAATGAATGGTCGGAACTTGATCCCTTTCTACGCGGCTGCGAGAACTCGCTTACCCGGTAACATAATGGTTAGATTCCGCATAAAACAGACATCGGCAGGCTTATGCTATCAATCATAAGACGCGGTCCTGCCACTGGATGAGTAGGACTGAGTTCATTGAGAGGTTTTAGATCAACCAGGAGAAAGAGTGCTGGTCGCTTACGTCCGGAAGGTGCTGGCCGTAAATGAATGGTCTGAACCTGATCACTTTCTACATGGCTGCGAGAACTCACTTAACCGGTTACAGAATGGTTAGATTCCGCATAAAACAGGCATCGGCAGGCTTACGCTATCACTCGGAAGACGTCGTCCGGCCACTGGATGAGTAGGACTGAGTTCATTGAGAGGTTTTAGATCAACCAGGAGAAAAAGTGCTGGTCGCTAACGTCATGAAGGGGCTGGCCGGAAATGAATGGTTGGAACTTGATCACTTTCTACACGGCTGCGAGAACTCGCTGACCCGGTAACATAATGGTTAGATTCCGCTTAAAACAGACATCGGCAGGCTTACGCTCTCACTCGTAAGACGCCGTCCGGCTACTGGATGGGTATTACTGAGTTAATTGAGAGGCTTTAGATCAACCAGGAGGAAGAGTGCTGGTCGGTAACGTCCAGAAGGTGCTGGCCGTAAATGAATGGTCGGAACTTGATCACTTTCTACACGGCTGCGAGATCTCGCTTAACCGGTTACAGAATGGTTAGATTCCGCATAAAACAGGCATCGGCAGTCTTACGCTATCACTCGGAAGACGCCGTCCGGCCACTGGATGAGTTGGACTGAGTTCATTGAGAGGTTTTAGATCAACCAGGAGAAAGAGTGCTTGTAGCTTACGTCCAGAAGGTGCTGGCCGTAAATGAATGGTCGGAACTTGATCACTTTCTACACGGCTGCGAGAACTCACTTAATCGGTAACAGTGTGGTTAGATTCCGCATAAAACAGACATCGGCAGGCTTACGCTATCACTCGTAAGACGCCGTCCGGCCACTGGATGAGTAGGACTGAGTTCATTGAGAGGTTTTAGATCAACCAGGAGAAAGAGTGCTGGTCGCTTACGTCCGGAAGGTGCTGGCCGTAAATGAATGGTCTGAACCTGATCACTTTCTACACGGCTGCGAGAACTCGCTTAACCGGTAACATAATGGTTAGATTCCGCATAAAACAGACATCGGCAGGCTTACGCTATCACTAGTAAGACGCCGTCCGGCTACTGGATGGGTAGGACTGAGTTCATTCAGAGGTTTTAGATCAACCAGGAGAAAGAGTGCTGGTCGGTTCCGTCCGGAAGGTGCTGGCCGTAAATGAATGGTCAGAACTTGATCACTTTCTACACGGCTGCGAGAACTCGCTTAACCGGTCACAGAATGGTTAGATTCCGCATAAAACAGGCATCGGCAGGCTTACGCTATCACTCGTAAGACGCCGTCCGGCTACTGGATGAGTAGGACAGAGTTCATTGAGAGGTTTTAGATCAACCAGGAGAAAAAGTGCTGCTCGCTAACGTCATGAAGGGGCTGGCTGGAAATGAATGGTCGGAACTTGGTCACTTTCTACACGGCAGCGAGAACTCACTTAATCGGTAAAAGTGTGGTTAGAATCCGCATAAAACAGACATCGGCAGGCTTTCGCTATCATTCGCAAGACGCCATCCGGCCACAGGATGAGTAGGACTGAGTTCATTGAGAAATTTTAGATCAACCAGGAGAAAGAGTGCTGGTCGCTTACGTCCGGAAGGTGCTGGCCGTAAATGAATGGTCTGAACCTGATCACTTTCTACAAGGCTGCGAGAACTCGCTTAACCGGTTGCAGAATGGTTAGATTCCGCATAAAACAGGCATCGGCAGGCTTACGCTATCACTCGTAAGACGCCGTCCGGCTACTGGATGTGTAGGACTGTGTTCATTTAGAGGTTTTAGATCAACCAGGAGACAGAGTGCTGGTTGGTTACGTCCGGAAGGTGCTGGCCGTAAATGAATGGTCGGAACTTGATCACTCTCTAAACGGCGGCGAGAACTCGCTTAACCGGTTACAGAATGGTTAGATTCCGCATAAAACAGGCATCGGCCGGCTTACGCTATCACTCGTAAGACGCCGTCCGGCCACTGGATGAGTACGACTGAGTTCATTGAGAGGTTTTAGATCAACCAGGAAAAAAGTGCTTGTCATTTACGTCCGGAAGGTGCTCGCCGTAAATGAATGGTCTGATCCTGATCACTTTCTACACGGCTGCGAGAACTCGCTTACCCGGTAACATAATGGTTAGATTCCGCATAAAACAGACATCGGCAGGCTTACGCTATCACTCGTAAGACGCTGTCATGCCGCTGTATGAGTCGGACTGAGTTCATTGAGAGATTTTAGATCAACCAGGAGAAAGAGTGCTGGTCGCTTACGTCCGGTAGGTGCTGGCCGTAAATGAATGGTCGGAACTTGATCACTTTCTACACGGCTGCGAGAACTGACTTAATCGGTAACAGTGTGGTTAGATTCCGCATAAAACAGGCATCGGCAGGCTTACGCTATCACTCGTAAGACGTCGTCCGGCCACTGGATGAGTAGGACTGAGTTTATTGAGAGGTTTTAGAGAAACCAGGAGAAAAAGTGATAGTCGCTTACGTCCGGAAGGTGCTGGCCGTAAATGAATGGTTGGAACTTGATCACTTTCTACACGGCTGGGAGAACTCGCTTAACCGGTAACAAAATGGTTAGATTCCGCATTAAACAGACATCGGCAGGCTTACGCTATCACTCGCAAGACGCCGTCCGGCCACTGGATGAGTAGGACTGAGTTCATTGAGAGGTTTTAGATCAACCAGTGGAAAGAGTGCTGGTCGCTTACGTCATGAAGGTGCTGGCCGTAAATGAATGGTCGGAACTTGATCATTTTCTACACGGCTGCGAGAGCTCGCTTAAGCGGTAACAGAATGGTTAGATTCCGCATAAAACAGACATCGGCAGGCTTACGCTATCACTCGCAAGACGCCGTCCGGCCACTGGATGAGTAGGACTGAGTTCATTGAGAGGTTTTAGATCAACCAGGAGAAAGAGTGCTGGTCGCCTACGTCCGGAAGGTGCTGGCCGTAAATGAATGGTCTGAACCTGATCACTTTCTACACGGCTGCGAGAACTGACTTAATCGGTAACAGTGTGGTTAGATTCCGCATAAAACAGACATCGGCAGGCTTACGCTATCACTCGTAAGACGCCGTCCGGCCACTGGATGAGTAGGACTGAGTTCATTCAGAGGTTTTAGATCAACCAGGAGAAAGAGTGCTTGTCATTTACGTCCGGAAGGTGCTGGCCGTAAATGAATGGTCGGAACATGATCCCTTTCTACGCGGCTGCGAGAACTCGCTTACCCGGTAACATAATGGTTAGATTCCGCATAAAACAGACATCGGCAGGCTTATGCTATCACTCATAAGACGCGGTCCTGCCACTGGATGAGTAGGACTGAGTTCATTGAGAAGATTTAGATCAACCAGGAGAAAGAGTGCTGGTCGCTTACGTCCGGAAGGTTCTGGCCGTAAATGAATGGTCTGAACCTGATCACTTTCTACATGGCTGCGAGAACTCGCTTAACCGGTTACAGAATGGTTAGATTCCGCATAAAACAGGCATCGGCAGGCTTACGCTATCACTCGGAAGACGCCGTCCGGCCACTGGATGAGTAGGACTGAGTTCATTGAGAGGTTTTAGATCAACCAGGAGAAAAAGTGCTGGTCGCTAACGTCATGAAGGGGCTGGCCGGAAATGAATGGTTGGAACTTGATCACTTTCTACACGGCTGCGAGAACTCGCTGACCCGGTAACATAATGGTTAGATTCCGCTTAAAACAGACATCGGCAGGCTTACGCTCTCACTCGTAAGACGCCGTCCGGCTACTGGATGGGTATTACTGAGTTAATTGAGAGGCTTTAGATCAACCAGGAGGAAGAGTGCTGGTCGGTTACGTCCAGAAGGTGCTGGCCGTAAATGAATGGTCGGAACTTGATCACTTTCTACACGGCTGCACGAACACGCTAAACCGGATAGAGAATGGTTAGATTCCGCATAAAACAGGCATCGGCAGGCTTACGCTATCACTCGTAAGACGTCGTCCGGCCACTGGATGAGTAGGACTGAGTTCATTGAGAGGTTTTAGAGAAACCAGGAGAAAAAGTGATAGTCGCTTACGTCCGGAAGGTGCTGGCCGTAAATGAATGGTTGGAACTTGATCACTTTCTACACGGCTGGGAGAACTCGCTTAACCGGTAACAAAATGGTTAGATTCCGCATTAAACAGACATCGGCAGGCTTACGCTATCACTCGCAAGACGCCGTCCGGCCACTGGATGAGTAGGACTGAGTTCATTGAGAGGTTTTAGATCAACCAGTGGAAAGAGTGCTGGTCGCTTACGTCATGAAGGTGCTGGCCGTAAATGAATGGTCTGAATCTGATCACTTTCTACACGGCTGCGAGAACTCGCTTAACCGGTAACATAATGGTTAGATTCCGCATAAAACAGACATCGGCAGGCTTACGCTATCACTCGTAAGACGCCGTCATGCCGCTGTATGAGTACGACTGAGTTCATTGAGAGGTTTTAGATCAACCAGGAGAAAGAGTGCTTGTCGCTTACGTCCGGAAGGTGCTGGCCGTAAATGAATGGTCTGAACCTAATCACATTCTACACGGCTGCGAGAACTCGCTTAACCGGTTACAGAATGGTTAGATTCCGCATAAAACAGAGCATCGGCAGGCTTACGCTATCACTCGTAAGACGCCGTCTGGCTACTGGATGGGTAGGACTGAGTTCATTGAGAGGTTTTAGATCAACCAGAAGAAAGTGGGCTGGTCGCTTACGTCCGGAAGGTGCTGGCCATAAATGAAAGGTGGAACTTGATCACTTTCTACACGGCTGCGAGAACTGACTTAATCGGTAACAGTGTGGTTAGATTCCGCATAAAACAGGCATCGGCAGGCTTACGCTATCACTCGGAAGACGTCGTCCGGCCACTGGATGAGTAGGACTGAGTTCATTGAGAGGTTTTAGATCAACCAGGAGAAAAAGTGCTGGTCGCTAACGTCATGAAGGGGCTGGCCGGAAATGAATGGTTGGAACTTGATCACTTTCTACACGGCTGCGAGAACTCGCTGACCCGGTAACATAATGGTTAGATTCCGCTTAAAACAGACATCGGCAGGCTTACGCTCTCACTCGTAAGACGCCGTCCGGCTACTGGATGGGTATTACTGAGTTAATTGAGAGGCTTTAGATCAACCAGGAGGAAGAGTGCTGGTCGGTAACGTCCAGAAGGTGCTGGCCGTAAATGAATGGTCGGAACTTGATCACTTTCTACACGGCTGCGAGATCTCGCTTAACCGGTTACAGAATGGTTAGATTCCGCATAAAACAGGCATCGGCAGTCTTACGCTATCACTCGGAAGACGCCGTCCGGCCACTGGATGAGTTGGACTGAGTTCATTGAGAGGTTTTAGATCAACCAGGAGAAAGAGTGCTTGTAGCTTACGTCCAGAAGGTGCTGGCCGTAAATGAATGGTCGGAACTTGATCACTTTCTACACGGCTGCGAGAACTCACTTAATCGGTAACAGTGTGGTTAGATTCCGCATAAAACAGACATCGGCAGGCTTACGCTATCACTCGTAAGACGCCGTCCGGCCACTGGATGAGTAGGACTGAGTTCATTGAGAGGTTTTAGATCAACCAGGAGAAAGAGTGCTGGTCGCTTACGTCCGGAAGGAGCTGGCCGTAAATGAATGGTCTGAACCTGATCACTTTCTACACGGCTGCGAGAACTCGCTTAACCGGTAACATAATGGTTAGATTCCGCATAAAACAGACATCGGCAGGCTTACGCTATCACTAGTAAGACGCCGTCCGGCTACTGGATGGGTAGGACTGAGTTCATTCAGAGGTTTTAGATCAACCAGGAGAAAGAGTGCTGGTCGGTTCCGTCCGGAAGGTGCTGGCCGTAAATGAATGGTCAGAACTTGATCACTTTCTACACGGCTGCGAGAACTCGCTTAACCGGTCACAGAATGGTTAGATTCCGCATAAAACAGGCATCGGCAGGCTTACGCTATCACTCGTAAGACGCCGTCCGGCTACTGGATGAGTAGGACTGAGTTCATTGAGAGGTTTTAGATCAACCAGGAGAAAAAGTGCTGCTCGCTAACGTCATGAAGGGGCTGGCTGGAAATGAATGGTCGGAACTTGGTCACTTTCTACACGGCAGCGAGAACTCACTTAATCGGTAAAAGTGTGGTTAGAATCCGCATAAAACAGACATCGGCAGGCTTTCGCTATCATTCGCAAGACGCCATCCGGCCACAGGATGAGTAGGACTGAGTTCATTGAGAAATTTTAGATCAACCAGGAGAAAGAGTGCTGGTCGCTTACGTCCGGAAGGTGCTGGCCGTAAATGAATGGTCTGAACCTGATCACTTTCTACAAGGCTGCGAGAACTCGCTTAACCGGTTGCAGAATGGTTAGATTCCGCATAAAACAGGCATCGGCAGGCTTACGCTATCACTCGTAAGACGCCGTCCGGCTACTGGATGTGTAGGACTGTGTTCATTTAGAGGTTTTAGATCAACCAGGAGACAGAGTGCTGGTTGGTTACGTCCGGAAGGTGCTGGCCGTAAATGAATGGTCGGAACTTGATCACTCTCTAAACGGCGGCGAGAACTCGCTTAACCGGTTACAGAATGGTTAGATTCCGCATAAAACAGGCATCGGCCGGCTTACGCTATCACTCGTAAGACGCCGTCCGGCCACTGGATGAGTACGACTGAGTTCATTGAGAGGTTTTAGATCAACCAGGAAAAAAGTGCTTGTCATTTACGTCCGGAAGGTGCTCGCCGTAAATGAATGGTCTGATCCTGATCACTTTCTACACGGCTGCGAGAACTCGCTTACCCGGTAACATAATGGTTAGATTCCGCATAAAACAGACATCGGCAGGCTTACGCTATCACTCGTAAGACGCTGTCATGCCGCTGTATGAGTCGGACTGAGTTCATTGAGAGATTTTAGATCAACCAGGAGAAAGAGTGCTGGTCGCTTACGTCCGGTAGGTGCTGGCCGTAAATGAATGGTCGGAACTTGATCACTTTCTACACGGCTGCGAGAACTGACTTAATCGGTAACAGTGTGGTTAGATTCCGCATAAAACAGGCATCGGCAGGCTTACGCTATCACTCGTAAGACGTCGTCCGGCCACTGGATGAGTAGGACTGAGTTTATTGAGAGGTTTTAGAGAAACCAGGAGAAAAAGTGATAGTCGCTTACGTCCGGAAGGTGCTGGCCGTAAATGAATGGTTGGAACTTGATCACTTTCTACACGGCTGGGAGAACTCGCTTAACCGGTAACAAAATGGTTAGATTCCGCATTAAACAGACATCGGCAGGCTTACGCTATCACTCGCAAGACGCCGTCCGGCCACTGGATGAGTAGGACTGAGTTCCTTGAGAGGTTTTAGATCAACCAGTGGAAAGAGTGCTGGTCGCTTACGTCATGAAGGTGCTGGCCGTAAATGAATGGTCGGAACTTGATCATTTTCTACACGGCTGCGAGAGCTCGCTTAAGCGGTAACAGAATGGTTAGATTCCGCATAAAACAGACATCGGCAGGCTTACGCTATCACTCGCAAGACGCCGTCCGGCCACTGGATGAGTAGGACTGAGTTCATTGAGAGGTTTTAGATCAACCAGGAGAAAGAGTGCTGGTCGCCTACGTCCGGAAGGTGCTGGCCGTAAATGAATGGTCTGAACCTGATCACTTTCTACACGGCTGCGAGAACTGACTTAATCGGTAACAGTGTGGTTAGATTCCGCATAAAACAGACATCGGCAGGCTTACGCTATCACTCGTAAGACGCCGTCCGGCCACTGGATGAGTAGGACTGAGTTCATTCAGAGGTTTTAGATCAACCAGGAGAAAGAGTGCTGGTCGCTTACGTCCGGAAGGTTCTGGCCGTAAATGAATGGTCTGAACCTGATCACTTTCTACATGGCTGCGAGAACTCGCTTAACCGGTTACAGAATGGTTAGATTCCGCATAAAACAGGCATCGGCAGGCTTACGCTATCACTCGGAAGACGCCGTCCGGACACTGGACGAGTAGGACTGAGTTCATTGAGAGGTTTTAGATCAACCAGGAGAAAAAGTGCTGGTCGCTAACGTCATGAAGGGGCTGGCCGGAAATGAATGGTTGGAACTTGATCACTTTCTACACGGCTGCGAGAACTCGCTGACCCGGTAACATAATGGTTAGATTCCGCTTAAAACAGACATCGGCAGGCTTACGCTCTCACTCGTAAGACGCCGTCCGGCTACTGGATGGGTATTACTGAGTTAATTGAGAGGTTTTAGATCAACCAGGAGGAAGAGTGCTGGTCGGTTACGTCCAGAAGGTGCTGGCCGTAAATGAATGGTCGGAACTTGATCACTTTCTACACGGCTGCGAGATCTCGCTTAACCGGTTACAGAATGGTTAGATTCCGCATAAAACAGGCATCGGCAGTCTTACGCTATCACTCGGAAGACGCCGTCCGGCCACTGGATGAGTAGGACTGATTTCATTGAGAGGTTTTAGATCAACCAGGAGAAAGAGTGCTTGTAGCTTACGTCCAGAAGGTGCTGGCCGTAAATTAATGGTCTGAACCTGATCACTTTCTACACGGCTGCGAGAACTCGCTTAACCGGTAACATAATGGTTAGATTCCGCATAAAACAGACATCGGCAGGCTTACGCTATCACTAGTAAGACGCCGTCCGGCTACTGGATGGGTAGGACTGAGTTCATTCAGAGGTTTTAGATCAACCAGGAGAAAGAGTGCTGGTCGGTTCCGTCCGGAAGGTGCTGGCCGTAAATGAATGGTCAGAACTTGATCACTTTCTACACGGCTGCGAGAACTCGCTTAACCGGTCACAGAATGGTTAGATTCCGCATAAAACAGGCATCGGCAGGCTTACGCTATCACTCGTAAGACGCCGTCCGGCTACTGGATGAGTAGGACTGAGTTCATTGAGAGGTTTTAGATCATCCAGGAGAAAAAGTGCTGCTCGCTAACGTCATGAAGGGGCTGGCCGGAAATGAATGGTCGGAACTTGGTCACTTTCTACACGGCAGCGAGAACTCACTTAATCGGTAAAATTGTGGTTAGAATCCGCATAAAACAGACATCGGCAGGCTTTCGCTATCATTCGCAAGACGCCATCCGGCCACTGGATGAGTAGGACTGAGTTCATTGAGAAATTTTAGATCAACCAGGAGAAAGAGTGCTGGTCGCTTACGTCCGGAAGGTGCTGGCCGTAAATGAATGGTCTGAACCTGATCACTTTCTACACGGCTGCGAGAACTCGCTTAACCGGTTACAGAATGGTTAGATTCCGCATAAAACAGGCATCGGCAGGCTTACGCTATCACTCGTAAGACGCCGTCCGGCCACTGGATGAGTAGGACTGAGTTCATTGAGAGGTTTTAGATCAACCAGGAGAAAGAGTGCTGGTCGCTTACGTCCGGAAGGTGCTGGCCGTAAATGAATGGTCGGAACTTGATCACTTTCTACACAGCTGCGAGAACTGACTTAATCGGTAACAGTGTGGTTAGATTCCGCATAAAACAGACATCGGCAGGCTTACGCTATCAGTCGCAAGACGCCGTCCGGCCACTGGATGAGTAGGACTGAGTTCATTGAGAGGTTTTAGATCAACCAGGAGAAAGAGTGCTGGTCGCTTACGTCCGGAAGGTGCTGGCCGTAAATGAATGGTCTGAACCTGATCACTTTCTACACGGCTGCGAGAACTCGCTTAACCGGTAACATAATGGTTAGATTCCGCATAAAACAGACATCGGCAGGCTTACGCTATCACTAGTAAGACGCCGTCCGGCTACTGGATGGGTAGGACTGAGTTCATTCAGAGGTTTTAGATCAACCAGGAGAAAGAGTGCTGGTCGGTTCCGTCCGGAAGGTGCTGGCCGTAAATGAATGGTCAGAACTTGATCACTTTCTACACGGCTGCGAGAACTCGCTTAACCGGTCACAGAATGGTTAGATTCCGCATAAAACAGGCATCGGCAGGCTTACGCTATCACTCGTAAGACGCCGTCCGGCTACTGGATGAGTAGGACTGAGTTCATTGAGAGGTTTTAGATCAACCAGGAGAAAAAGTGCTGCTCGCTAACGTCATGAAGGGGCTGGCCGGAAATGAATGGTCGGAACTTGGTCACTTTCTACACGGCAGCGAGAACTCACTTAATCGGTAAAAGTGTGGTTAGAATCCGCATAAAACAGACATCGGCAGGCTTTCGCTATCATTCGCAAGACGCCATCCGGCCACAGGATGAGTAGGACTGAGTTCATTGAGAAATTTTAGATCAACCAGGAGAAAGAGTGCTGGTCGCTTACGTCCGGAAGGTGCTGGCCGTAAATGAATGGTCTGAACCTGATCACTTTCTACAAGGCTGCGAGAACTCGCTTAACCGGTTGCAGAATGGTTAGATTCCGCATAAAACAGGCATCGGCAGGCTTACGCTATCACTCGTAAGACGCCGTCCGGCTACTGGATGTGTAGGACTGTGTTCATTTAGAGGTTTTAGATCAACCAGGAGACAGAGTGCTGGTTGGTTACGTCCGGAAGGTGCTGGCCGTAAATGAATGGTCGGAACTTGATCACTCTCTAAACGGCGGCGAGAACTCGCTTAACCGGTTACAGAATGGTTAGATTCCGCATAAAACAGGCATCGGCCGGCTTACGCTATCACTCGTAAGACGCCGTCCGGCCACTGGATGAGTACGACTGAGTTCATTGAGAGGTTTTAGATCAACCAGGAAAAAAGTGCTTGTCATTTACGTCCGGAAGGTGCTCGCCGTAAATGAATGGTCTGATCCTGATCACTTTCTACACGGCTGCGAGAACTCGCTTACCCGGTAACATAATGGTTAGATTCCGCATAAAACAGACATCGGCAGGCTTACGCTATCACTCGTAAGACGCTGTCATGCCGCTGTATGAGTCGGACTGAGTTCATTGAGAGATTTTAGATCAACCAGGAGAAAGAGTGCTGGTCGCTTACGTCCGGTAGGTGCTGGCCGTAAATGAATGGTCGGAACTTGATCACTTTCTACACGGCTGCGAGAACTGACTTAATCGGTAACAGTGTGGTTAGATTCCGCATAAAACAGGCATCGGCAGGCTTACGCTATCACTCGTAAGACGTCGTCCGGCCACTGGATGAGTAGGACTGAGTTTATTGAGAGGTTTTAGAGAAACCAGGAGAAAAAGTGATAGTCGCTTACGTCCGGAAGGTGCTGGCCGTAAATGAATGGTTGGAACTTGATCACTTTCTACACGGCTGGGAGAACTCGCTTAACCGGTAACAAAATGGTTAGATTCCGCATTAAACAGACATCGGCAGGCTTACGCTATCACTCGCAAGACGCCGTCCGGCCACTGGATGAGTAGGACTGAGTTCCTTGAGAGGTTTTAGATCAACCAGTGGAAAGAGTGCTGGTCGCTTACGTCATGAAGGTGCTGGCCGTAAATGAATGGTCGGAACTTGATCATTTTCTACACGGCTGCGAGAGCTCGCTTAAGCGGTAACAGAATGGTTAGATTCCGCATAAAACAGACATCGGCAGGCTTACGCTATCACTCGCAAGACGCCGTCCGGCCACTGGATGAGTAGGACTGAGTTCATTGAGAGGTTTTAGATCAACCAGGAGAAAGAGTGCTGGTCGCCTACGTCCGGAAGGTGCTGGCCGTAAATGAATGGTCTGAACCTGATCACTTTCTACACGGCTGCGAGAACTGACTTAATCGGTAACAGTGTGGTTAGATTCCGCATAAAACAGACATCGGCAGGCTTACGCTATCACTCGTAGGACGCCGTCCGGCCACTGGATGAGTAGGACTGAGTTCATTCAGAGGTTTTAGATCAACCAGGAGAAAGAGTGCTGGTCGCTTACGTCCGGAAGGTTCTGGCCGTAAATGAATGGTCTGAACCTGATCACTTTCTACATGGCTGCGAGAACTCGCTTAACCGGTTACAGAATGGTTAGATTCCGCATAAAACAGGCATCGGCAGGCTTACGCTATCACTCGGAAGACGCCGTCCGGACACTGGACGAGTAGGACTGAGTTCATTGAGAGGTTTTAGATCAACCAGGAGAAAAAGTGCTGGTCGCTAACGTCATGAAGGGGCTGGCCGGAAATGAATGGTTGGAACTTGATCACTTTCTACACGGCTGCGAGAACTCGCTGACCCGGTAACATAATGGTTAGATTCCGCTTAAAACAGACATCGGCAGGCTTACGCTCTCACTCGTAAGACGCCGTCCGGCTACTGGATGGGTATTACTGAGTTAATTGAGAGGTTTTAGATCAACCAGGAGGAAGAGTGCTGGTCGGTTACGTCCAGAAGGTGCTGGCCGTAAATGAATGGTCGGAACTTGATCACTTTCTACACGGCTGCGAGATCTCGCTTAACCGGTTACAGAATGGTTAGATTCCGCATAAAACAGGCATCGGCAGTCTTACGCTATCACTCGGAAGACGCCGTCCGGCCACTGGATGAGTAGGACTGATTTCATTGAGAGGTTTTAGATCAACCAGGAGAAAGAGTGCTTGTAGCTTACGTCCAGAAGGTGCTGGCCGTAAATTAATGGTCTGAACCTGATCACTTTCTACACGGCTGCGAGAACTCGCTTAACCGGTAACATAATGGTTAGATTCCGCATAAAACAGACATCGGCAGGCTTACGCTATCACTAGTAAGACGCCGTCCGGCTACTGGATGGGTAGGACTGAGTTCATTCAGAGGTTTTAGATCAACCAGGAGAAAGAGTGCTGGTCGGTTCCGTCCGGAAGGTGCTGGCCGTAAATGAATGGTCAGAACTTGATCACTTTCTACACGGCTGCGAGAA
Organism: Amblyomma americanum; assembly: GCA_030143305.2. Classification (NCBI taxonomy): domain Eukaryota; kingdom Metazoa; phylum Arthropoda; class Arachnida; order Ixodida; family Ixodidae; genus Amblyomma; species Amblyomma americanum. The sequence continues at coordinate 29,103 of JARKHS020036297.1, read as the reverse complement.
CTCGCTTAACCGGTCACAGAATGGTTAGATTCCGCATAAAACAGGCATCGGCAGGCTTACGCTATCACTCGTAAGACGCCGTCCGGCTACTGGATGAGTAGGACTGAGTTCATTGAGAGGTTTTAGATCATCCAGGAGAAAAAGTGCTGCTCGCTAACGTCATGAAGGGGCTGGCCGGAAATGAATGGTCGGAACTTGGTCACTTTCTACACGGCAGCGAGAACTCACTTAATCGGTAAAATTGTGGTTAGAATCCGCATAAAACAGACATCGGCAGGCTTTCGCTATCATTCGCAAGACGCCATCCGGCCACTGGATGAGTAGGACTGAGTTCATTGAGAAATTTTAGATCAACCAGGAGAAAGAGTGCTGGTCGCTTACGTCCGGAAGGTGCTGGCCGTAAATGAATGATCTGAACCTGATCACTTTCTACAAGGCTGCGAGAACTCGCTTAACCGGTTACAGAATGGTTAGATTCCGCATAAAACAGGCATCGGCCGGCTTACGCTATCACTCGTAAGACGCCGTCCGGCCACTGGATGAGTACGACTGAGTTCATTGAGAGGTTTTAGATCAACCAGAAGAAAGAGTGCTGGTCGCTTACGTCCGGAAGGTGCTGGCCATAAATGAAAGGTCGGAACTTGATCACTTTCTACACAGCTGCTAGAACTGACTTAATCGGTAACAGTGTGGTTAGATCCCGCATAAAACAGACATCGGCAGGCTTACGCTATCAGTCGCAAGACGCCGTCCGGCCACTGGATGAGTAGGACTGAGTTCATTGAGAGGTTTTAGATCAACCAGGAGAAAGAGTGCTGGTCGCTTACGTCCGGAAGGTGCTGGCCGTAAATGAATGGTCTGAACCTGATCACTTTCTACACGGCTGCGAGAACTCGCTTAACCGGTAACATAATGGTTAGATTCCGCATAAAACAGACATCGGCAGGCTTACGCTATCACTAGTAAGACGCCGTCCGGCCACTGGATGAGTAGGACTGACTTCATTGAGAGGTTTTAGATCAACCAGGAGAAAAAGTGCTGGTCGCTAACGTCATGAAGGGGCTGGCCGGAAATGAATGGTCGGAACTTGATCACTTTCTACACGGCTGCGAGAACTGACTTAATCGGTAACAGTGTGGTAAGATTCCGCATAAAACAGACATCGGCAGGTTTACGCTATCGCTCGTAAGACGCCGTCTGGCCACTGGATGAGTAGGACTGAGTTCATTGAGAGGTTTTAGATCAACCAGGAGAAAGAGTGCTGGTCACTTACGTCCGGAAGGTCCTGGCCGTAAATGAATGGTCTGAATCTGATCACTTTCTACACGGCTGCGAGAACTCGCTTAACCGGTAACATAATGGTTAGATTCCGCATAAAACAGACATCGGCAGGCTTACGCTATCACTCGTAAGACGCCGTCATGCCGCTGTATGAGTAGGACTGAGTTCATTGAGAGATTTTAGATCAACCAGGAGAAAGAGTGCTGGTCGCTTACGTCCGGAAGGTGCTGGCCGTAAATGAATGGTCGGAACTTGATCACTTTCTACACGGCTGCTAGAACTCGCTGACCCGGTAACATAATGGTTAGATGCCGCATAAAACAGACATCGGCAGGCTTACGCTATCACTCGTAAGACGCCGTCCGGCTACTGGACCGGTAGGACTGAGCTCATTCAGAGGTTTCAGATCAACCAGGAGAAAGAGTGCTGGTCGGTTACGTCCGGAAGGTGCTGGCCGTAAATGAATGGTCGGAACTTGATCACTTTCTACACGGCTGCACGAACACGCTAAACCGGATAGAGAATGGTTAGATTCCGCATAAAACAGGCATCGGCAGGCTTACGCTATCACTCGTAAGACGTCGTCCGGCCACTGGATGAGTAGGACTGAGTTCATTGAGAGGTTTTAGAGAAACCAGGAGAAAAAGTGATAGTCGCTTACGTCCGGAAGGTGCTGGCCGTAAATGAATGGTTGGAACTTGATCACTTTCTACACGGCTGGGAGAACTCGCTTAACCGGTAACAAAATGGTTAGATTCCGCATTAAACAGACATCGGCAGGCTTACGCTATCACTCGCAAGACGCCGTCCGGCCACTGGATGAGTAGGACTGAGTTCATTGAGAGGTTTTAGATCAACCAGTGGAAAGAGTGCTGGTCGCTTACGTCATGAAGGTGCTGGCCGTAAATGAATGGTCGGAACTTGATCATTTTCTACACGGCTGCGAGAGCTTGCTTAAGCGGTAACAGAATGGTTAGATTCCGCATAAAACAGACATCGGCAGGCTTACGCTATCACTCGCAAGACGCCGTCCGGCCACTGGATGAGTAGGACTGAGTTCATTGAGAGGTTTTAGATCAACCAGGAGAAAGAGTGCTGGTCGCCTACGTCCGGAAGGTGCTGGCCGTAAATTAATGGTCGGAACTAGATCACTTTCTACACGGCTGCGAGAACTCGCTGACCCGGTAACATAATGGTTAGATTCCGCATAAAACAGACATCGGCAGGCTTACGCTCTCACTCTTAAGACGCCGTCCGGCTACTGGATGGGTATTACTGAGTTAATTGAGAGGTTTTAAATCAACCAGGAGGAAGAGTGCTGGTCGGTTACGTCCAGAAGGTGCTGGCCGTAAATGAATGGTCGGAACTTGATCACTTTCTACACGGCTGCGAGATCTCGCTTAACCGGTTACAGAATGGTTAGATTCCGCATAAAACAGACATCGGCAGGCTTACGCTATGACTCGTAAGACGCCGTCCGGCTACTGGATGGGTAGGACTGAGTTCATTCAGAGGTTTTAGATCAACCAGGAGAAAGAGTGCTGGTCGGTTATGTCCGGAAGGTGCTGGCCGTAAATGAATGGTCAGAACTTGAACACTTTCTACACGGCCGCGAGAACTCGCTTAAACGGTTACAGAATGGTTAGATTCCGCATAAAACAGGCATCGGCAGGCTTACGCTATCACTCGTAAGACGCCGTCCGGCTACTGGATGAGTAGGACTGAGTTCATTGAGAGGTTTTAGATCAAACAGGAGAAAAAGTGCTGGTCGCTAACGTCATGAAGGGGCTGGCCGGAAATGAATGGTCGGAACTTGGTCACTTTCTACACGGCTGCGAGAACTCACTTAATCGGTAAAAGTGTGATTAGAATCCGCATAAAACAGACATCGGCAGGCTTTCGCTATCACTCGCAAGACGCCATCCGGCCACTGGATGAGTAGGACTGAGTTCATTGAGAAATTTTAGATCAACCAGGAGAAAGAGTGCTGGTCGCTTACGTCCGGAAGGTGCTGGCCGTAAATGAATGGTCTGAACCTGATCACTTTCTACACGGCTGCGAGAACTCGCTTAACCGGTAACATAATAGTTAGATTCCGCTTAAAACAGACATCGGCAGGCTTATGCTATCACTCGTAAGACGCCGTCCGGCCACTGGATGAGTAGGACTGAGTTCATTGAGAGGTTTTAGATCAACCAGGAGAAAGAGTGCTTGTCATTTACGTCCGGAAGGTGCTGGCCGTAAATGAATGGTCTGAACCTGATCACTTTCTACACGGCTGCGAGAACTCGCTTACCCGGTAACATAATGGTTAGATTCCGCATAAAACAGACATCGGCAGGCTTACGCTATCACTCGTAAGACGCCGTCCGGTTACTGGATGGGTAGGACTGAGTTCATTCAGAGGTTTTAGATCAACCAGAAGAAAGAGTGCTGGTCGGTTACGTCCGGAAGGTGCTGGCCGTAAATGAATGGTTGGAACTTGATCACTTTCTACACGGCTGCGAGAACACGCTTAACCGGTTACAGAATGGTTAGATTCCGCATATAACAGCCATCGGCAGGCTTACGCTATCACTCGTAAGACGTGTTCCGGCCACTGGATGAGTAGGACTGAGTTCATTGAGAGGTTTTAGATAAACGAGGAGAAATAGTAATAGTAGCTTACGTCCGGAAGGTGCTGGCCGTAAATGAATGGTCGGAACTTGATCACTTTCTACACGGCTGGGAGAACTCGCTTAACCGGTAACAAAATGGTTAGATTCCGCATTAAACAGACATCGGCAGGCTTACGCTATCACTCGCAAGACGCCGTCCGGCCACTGGATGAGTAGGACTGAGTTCATTGGGAGGTTTTAGATCAACCAGTGGAAAGAGTGCTGGTCGCTTACGTCATGAAGGTGCTGGCCGTAAATGAATGGTCGGAACTTGATCATTTTCTACACGGCTTCGAGAGCTTGCTTAAGCGGTAACAGAATGGTTAGATTCCGCATAAAACAGACATCGGCAGGCTTACGCTATCACTCGCAAGACGCCGTCCGGCCACTGGATGAGTAGGACTGAGTTCATTGAGAGGTTTTAGATCAACCAGGAGAAAGAGTGCTGGTCGCCTACGTCCGGAAGGTGCTGGCCGTAAATTAATGGTCGGAACTAGATCACTTTCTACACGGCTGCGAGAACTCGCTGACCCGGTAACATAATGGTTAGATTCCGCATAAAACAGACATCGGCAGGCTTACGCTCTCACTCTTAAGACGCCGTCCGGCTACTGGATGGGTATTACTGAGTTAATTGAGAGGTTTTAAATCAACCAGGAGGAAGAGTGCTGGTCGGTTACGTCCAGAAGGTGCTGGCCGTAAATGAATGGTCGGAACTTGATCACTTTCTACACGGCTGCGAGATCTCGCTTAACCGGTTACAGAATGGTTAGATTCCGCATAAAACAGGCATCGGCAGGCTTACGCTATCACTCGGAAGACGCCGTCCGGCCACTGGATGAGTAGAACTGAGTTCATTGAGAGGTTTTAGATCAACCAGGAGAAAGAGTGCTTGTCGCTTACGTCCAGAAGGTGCTGGCCGTAAATAAATGGTCGGAACTTGATCACTTTCTACACGGCTGCGAGAACTCACTTAATCGGTAACAGTGTGGTTAGATTCCGCATAAAACAGACATCGGCAGGCTTACGCTATCACTCGTAAGACGCCGTCCGGCCACTGGATGAGTAGGACTGAGTTCATTGAGAGGTTTTAGATCAACCAGGAGAAAGAGTGCTGGTCGCTTACGTCCGGAAGGTGCTGCCCGTAAATCAATGGTCTGAACCTGATCACTTTCTACACGGCTGCGAGAACTCGCTTAACCGGTAACATAATGGTTAGATTCCGCATAAAACAGACATCGGCAGGCTTACGCTATGACTCGTAAGACGCCGTCCGGCTACTGGATGGGTAGGACTGAGTTCATTCAGAGGTTTTAGATCAACCAGGAGAAAGAGTGCTGGTCGGTTATGTCCGGAAGGTGCTGGCCGTAAATGAATGGTCAGAACTTGAACACTTTCTACACGGCCGCGAGAACTCGCTTAAACGGTTACAGAATGGTTAGATTCCGCATAAAACAGGCATCGGCAGGCTTACGCTATCACTCGTAAGACGCCGTCCGGCTACTGGATGAGTAGGACTGAGTTCATTGAGAGGTTTTAGATCAAACAGGAGAAAAAGTGCTGGTCGCTAACGTCATGAAGGGGCTGGCCGGAAATGAATGGTCGGAACTTGGTCACTTTCTACACGGCTGCGAGAACTCACTTAATCGGTAAAAGTGTGATTAGAATCCGCATAAAACAGACATCGGCAGGCTTTCGCTATCACTCGCAAGACGCCATCCGGCCACTGGATGAGTAGGACTGAGTTCATTGAGAAATTTTAGATCAACCAGGAGAAAGAGTGCTGGTCGCTTACGTCCGGAAGGTGCTGGCCGTAAATGAATGGTCTGAACCTGATCACTTTCTACACGGCTGCGAGAACTCGCTTAACCGGTAACATAATGGTTAGATTCCGCATAAAACAGACATCGGCAGGCTTATGCTATCACTCGTAAGACGCCGTCCGGCCACTGGATGAGTAGGACTGAGTTCATTGAGAGGTTTTAGATCAACCAGGAGAAAGAGTGCTTGTCATTTACGTCCGGAAGGTGCTGGCCGTAAATGAATGGTCTGAACCTGATCACTTTCTACACGGCTGCGAGAACTCGCTTACCCGGTAACATAATGGTTAGATTCCGCATAAAACAGACATCGGCAGGCTTACGCTATCACTCGTAAGACGCCGTCCGGTTACTGGATGGGTAGGACTGAGTTCATTCAGAGGTTTTAGATCAACCAGGAGAAAGAGTGCTGGTCGGTTACGTCCGGAAGGTGCTGGCCGTAAATGAATGGTTGGAACTTGATCACTTTCTACACGGCTGCGAGAACACGCTTAACCGGTTACAGAATGGTTAGATTCCGCATAAAACAGGCATCGGCAGGCTTACGCTATCACTCGTAAGACGTCGTTCCGGCCACTGGATGAGTAGGACTGAGTTCATTGAGAGGTTTTAGATAAACCAGGAGAAATAGTGATAGTAGCTTACGTCCGGAAGGTGCTGGCCGTAAATGAATGGTCGGAACTTGATCACTTTCTACACGGCTGCGAGAACTCGCTTAACCGGTAACAAAATGGTTAGATTCCGCATAAAACAGACATCGGCAGGCTTACGCTATCACTCGCAAGACGCCGTCCGGCCACTGGATGAGTAGGACTGAGTTCATTGAGAGATTTTAGATCAACCAGGAGAAAGAGTGCTGGTCGCTTACGTCCGGAAGGTGCTGGCCGTAAATTAATGGTCGGAACTTGATCACTTTCTACACGGCTGCGAGAACTCGCTGACCCGGTAACATAATGGTTAGATTCCGCATAAACAGACATCGGCAGGCTTACGCTATCACTCGTAAGACGCCGTCCGGCTACTGGATGGGTATTACTGAGTTAATTGAGAGGTTTTAGATCAACCAGGAGGAAGAGTGCTGGTCGGTTACGTCCAGAAGGTGCTGGCCGTAAATGAATGGTCGGAACTTGATCACTTTCTACACGGCTGCGAGAACTCGCTTAACCGGTTACAGAATGGTTAGATTCCGCATAAAACAGGCATCGGCAGGCTTACGCTATCACTCGGAAGACGCCGTCCGGCCACTGGATGAGTAGGACTGAGTTCATTGAGAGGTTTTAGATCAACCAGGAGAAAGAGTGCTTGTCGCTTACGTCCAGAAGGTGCTGGCCGTAAATGAATGGTCGGAACTTGATCACTTTCTACACGGCTGCGAGAACTCGCTTAACCGGTAACAGAATGGTTAGATTCCGCATAAAACAGACATCGGCAGGCTTACGCTATCACTCGTAAGACGCCGTCCGGCCACTGGATGAGTAGGACTGAGTTCATTGAGAGGTTTTAGATCAACCAGGAGAAAGAGTGCTGGTCGCTTACGTCCGGAAGGTGCTGGCCGTAAATGAATGGTCGGAACTTGATCACTTTCTACACGGCTGCGAGAACTCGCTTAACCGGTAACATAATGGTTAGATTCCGCATAAAACAGACATCGGCAGGCTTACGCTATCACTCGTAAGACGCCGTCCGGCTACTGGATGAGGTAGGACTGAGTTCATTGAGAGGTTTTAGATCAACCAGGAGAAAGAGTGCTGGTCGGTTACGTCCGGAAGGTGCTGGCCGTAAATGAATGGTCAGAACTTGATCACTTTCTACACGGCTGCGAGAACTCGCTTAACCGGTTACAGAATGGTTAGATTCCGCATAAAACAGGCATCGGCAGGCTTACGCTATCACTCGTAAGACGCCGTCCGGCCACTGGATGAGTAGGACTGAGTTCATTGAGAGGTTTTAGATCAACCAGGAGAAAAAGTGCTGGTCGCTAACGTCATGAAGGGGCTGGAAGGAAATGAATGGTCGGAACTTGATCACTTTCTACACGGCTGCGAGAACTGACTTAATCGGTAACAGTGTGGTTAGATTCCGTATAAAACAGACATCGGCAGGTTTACGCTATCACTCGTAAGACGCCGTCCGGCCACTGGATGAGTAGGACTTTGTTCATTGAGAGGTTTTAGATCAACCAGGAGAAAGAGTGCTGGTCACTTACGTCCCGAAGGTCCTGGCCGTAAATGAATGGTCTGAATCTGATCACTTTCTACACGGCTGCGAGAAATCGCTTAACCGGTAACCTAATGGTTTGATTCCGCATAGAACAGACATCGGCAGGCTTACGCTATCACTCGTAAGACGCCGTCATGCCGCTGTATGAGTAGGACTGAGTTCATTGAGAGATTTTAGATCAACCAAGAGAAAGAGTGCTGGTCGCTTACGTCCTGAAGGTGCTGGCCATAAATGAATGGTCGGAACTTGATCACCTTCTACACGGCTGCGAGAACTCGCTGACCCGGTAACATAATGGTTAGATGCCGCATAAAACAGACATCGGCAGGCTTACGCTATCACTCGTAAGACGCCGTCCGGCTACTGGATGGGTAGGACTGAGCTCATTCAGTGGTTTTAAATCAACCAGGAGACAGAGTGCTTGTCTATTACGTCCGGAAGGTGCTGGCCGTAAATGAATGGTCGGAACTGGATCACTTTCTACACGGCTGCGAGAACACGCTTAACCGGTTACAGAATGGTTAGATTCCGCATAAAACAGGCATCGGCAGGCTTACGCTATCACTCGTAAGACGCCGTCCGGCCACTGGATGAGTAGGACTGAGTTCATTGAGAGGTTTTAGATCAGCCAGGAGAAAGATTGATAGTCGCTTACGTCCGGAAGGTGCTGGCCGTAAATGAATGGTCGGAACTTGATCACTTTCTACACGGCTGCGAGAACTCGCTTAACCGTTAACAAAATGGTTAGATTCCGCATAAAACCGACATCGGCAGGCTTACGCTATCACTCGCAAGACGCCGTCCGGCCACTGGATGAGTAGGACTGAGTTCATTGAGAGATTTTAGATCAACCAGGAGAAAGAGTGCTGGTCACTTACGTCCCGAAGGTCCTGGCCGTAAATGAATGGTCTGAATCTGATCACTTTCTACACGGCTGCGAGAAATCGCTTAACCGGTAACCTAATGGTTTGATTCCGCATAGAACAGACATCGGCAGGCTTACGCTATCACTCGTAAGACGCCGTCATGCCGCTGTATGAGTAGGACTGAGTTCATTGAGAGATTTTAGATCAACCAAGAGAAAGAGTGCTGGTCGCTTACGTCCTGAAGGTGCTGGCCATAAATGAATGGTCGGAACTTGATCACCTTCTACACGGCTGCGAGAACTCGCTGACCCGGTAACATAATGGTTAGATGCCGCATAAAACAGACATCGGCAGGCTTACGCTATCACTCGTAAGACGCCGTCCGGCTACTGGATGGGTAGGACTGAGCTCATTCAGTGGTTTTAAATCAACCAGGAGACAGAGTGCTTGTCTATTACGTCCGGAAGGTGCTGGCCGTAAATGAATGGTCGGAACTGGATCACTTTCTACACGGCTGCGAGAACACGCTTAACCGGTTACAGAATGGTTAGATTCCGCATAAAACAGGCATCGGCAGGCTTACGCTATCACTCGTAAGACGCCGTCCGGCCACTGGATGAGTAGGACTGAGTTCATTGAGAGGTTTTAGATCAGCCAGGAGAAAGATTGATAGTCGCTTACGTCCGGAAGGTGCTGGCCGTAAATGAATGGTCGGAACTTGATCACTTTCTACACGGCTGCGAGAACTCGCTTAACCGTTAACAAAATGGTTAGATTCCGCATAAAACCGACATCGGCAGGCTTACGCTATCACTCGCAAGACGCCGTCCGGCCACTGGATGAGTAGGACTGAGTTCATTGAGAGATTTTAGATCAACCAGGAGAAAGAGTGCTGGTCGCTTACGTCATGAAGGTGCTGGCCGTAAATGAATGGTCGGAACTTGATCACTTTCTACACGGCTGCGAGAGCTCGCTTAAGCGGTAACAGAATGGTTAGATTCCGCATAAAACAGACATCGGCAGGCTTACGCTATCACTCGCAAGACGCCGTCTGGCCACTGGATGAGTAGGACTGAGTTCATTGAGAGGTTTTAGATCAACCAGGAGAAAGAGTGCTTGTCGCTTACGTCCAGAAGGTGCTGGCCGTAAATGATGGTCGGAATTTGATTACTTTCTACACGGCTGCGAGAACTCACTTAATTGGTAACAGTGTGGTTAGATTCCGCATAAAACAGACATCGGTAGGCTTACGCTATCACTCGTAAGACGCCGTCCTGCCGCTGGATGAGTAGGACTGAGTTCATTGAGAGATTTTAGATCAACCAGAAGAAAGAGTGCTGGTCGCTTACGTCCGGAAGGTGCTGGCCATAAATGAAAGGTCGGAACTTGATCGCTTTCTACACGGCTGCGAGAACTCACTTACTCGGTAACAGTGTGGTTAGATTCTGCATAAAACAGACATCGGCAGGCTTACGCTATCACTCGTAAGACGCCGTCCGGCCACTGGATGAGTAGGACTGAGTTCATTGAGAGGTTTTAGATCAACCAGGAGAAAGAGTGCTGGTCGCTTACGTCCGGAAGGTGCTGGCCGTAAATGAATGGTCTGAACCTGATCACTTTCTACACGGCTGCGAGAGCTCGCTTAACCGGTAACAGAATGGTTAGATTCCGCATAAAACAGACATCGGCAGGCTTACGCTATCACTCGTAAGACGCCGTCCGGCCACTAGATGTGTAGGACCGAGTTCATTGAGAGGTCTTAGGTCAACCAGGAGAAAGAGTGCTGGTCGCTTACGTCCGGAAGGTGTGGCCGTAAACGAATGGTCGGAACTTTATCGCTTTCTACACGGCTGCGAGAACTCGCTAAACCGGTAACAGAATGGTTAGATTCCGCATCAAACAGACATCGGCAGGCTTACGCTGTCAGTCGTAATACGCCGTCCGCCACTGGATGAGTAGGACTGAGGGTCGCATTATTTGCGTCCGCACAGACCAGAGACTCTGCACGAATGTCGAAATGGGCACGTACAGGTGCTGTTTGAAATGAATGTGCTGCTTGTGTGTCAAGTGTAAGGCTGCCCGGCACTTACGCTTCGTGTTTCTACAGGTTATGCAGATGGTGACTGCTTATCATGACAGCATCGAAGTAACGTGTCCCGTTCCTGATTGTGCCCCTTTTGCGAGGACTGTACGCGCCCAACCTTCATCTGCACTACCTTGAATTTCAAATCACCACTGGGCATGACAGCGCTGCCAGCGGTTGTTTCTCTCGCTTGCTGGCCACCATGGTCGCCTTCGGACGCAAGACTACTAAAGCAACAGCCGTAGCCATAGAGTTTCTTACTATTAACTAGAGGTGAAGCTGGCGCCCCGCCTATGAGAGTTTGCATGGAGCTTCCTCGAGACCGCCTGAAATACCATGGGCGCTCTAAGCATCATGGGGCGGAGAGCTACCGACTGCAGAACCACAACGTTTGGCCAAAAAGTAATTAAAAATAAACGTTGTTTGATAGTCAAGAATGCGCTAACGTTCAACATCCTGTCTATAAATTGCAATAAACGAGCAGAAAGGCGTGTAAATGTCAAGTTTGCCCAAAATAAGTGATGGCTGGCTCTCCTATTGGCCAAATATTACAGGCAACAAAAGCCAATATTTCGGGCTTAACAGGCGCACTTTTAAAAATAAATATGTTTGCAGAAAAAATGTTGTCGCTTTAGCTTTAGGAGGTTTTTTAATATCAATTCGGAAACCAGAAACCTTTTATTCGCGTCATGTGCTGCTGCGTTTTCTCTACTCTGGCTTTTGCGCGCTACGTTTGCGCCAAATTCGTCTGCGCCGTGGGCGGAATGGGACATCTCAGTAACGCCACTCTCTGTTCCTGAAATAAAAATCCGCCTGACCCGCACCAAGTAGCTAATCACCCCATGATGCTTTGAGCGCCCATGGTGGCTCAGGTGCAGTGCCGCCAGCTTACCCTCTATTTGATAGTAAGAAACTTTATGGCTGCAGCCGACCATTTCGGGATCTGGCGCCGCCATGGCTGCCAGGCATTTACGCTTCGTGTTTCTACAGATTGGTTATTTCTATCGCTGTGTAAATGGCAAACCTTTTAGAAAACTGGCGTCAGATCCCACCCAATGCCTGTGCATGCATACGTGTCGAACGTTCTGCTTAAGATTGCGCTGCCCTATTGCCATTTTTTGTGTATTTTCAAAGTTGCTCTTACTGCTTGTCGGGGATGTCGAGCTGAATCCTAGTCCTCTTACGGAAGAACAAGAACGGGAAATGTTTAAGGCTATTATGCAGATACCATCAATCTTGGAAAAACAGTCTGACCTTCTTGACGAAATTCGTTCGCTTCGAAGTAATCAGCAGGCCATTGAACATAAGTACAGAGGCTCGCTGCCAAGGTTATATGCGCTGAAGACCGCGCATCATTTGTCCCAGAGTTAAAAGAATCTATAGAAAGGATCTCGTCTTGTGTCGAATCAGTTGCTTCCTCGTTTGCGGCAGTCCACAATGGCCCAGAAGATGTAGATAACAGAGCAAAAAGGAACAACCTGATCTTTTTGGTCACCCAGATACCGAGAATGAAGCATGGGCACTGTGTGAAGAACGGATTCTGACTTTTTACGCTGAGAGAGAGATAGATAGATAAAACATTTATTATTTCATTGAAGTGTTCTACGAGTCAGGTAGGCGGACTCCTCAGTTCAGGACTCCGGTGGCTTGGGCGGATGCCTGGACCAGTCTGACGATGCGACACTGGTCCTCCGGACCATTGCTGGTCAGGGCTGCCTCCCACTGCTCGTATTATGTCGGTAATGTTTTTAGATGAGGTGGTTTTTGGGGACAATTCCAGGAAATGTGAAACAGCGTAGGCTTATCGCCGCACCATGGACAGAAGGGGCGGTATTTGGAAGGGTGAATGAAGCTGTACAAGTACAGGTTAGGGAAGGTATTCGTTTGTATTCGCCTCCAAAATGTGGCTCCTTCTGTGGTGTGTTTAATATATGGAGGGGGATATATTCTACAATCTAATCTAAGCATCTCCAGCCGTTCCCCATAGTTTGATGGTAGAGGGGTGAGGTACGGGCAAGGATCCGCTCGGTTTGTTAGCTCACGAGCTAGATCGTTTGCCGCCTCGTTGCCTTCAAGACCTGAATGGCCCGGGGTCCAAGTAATGTTATTGGGGCGTTGAAGTGTAGGTGAGAGGCCCGACGGTATGAGTAGAGCCGCTGTCATTTTTTGAGACTCTCCCTGTAATGTAATATTGACAGGCTAACTTCGAGTCAGTTATTATGTGAGCTGATTTGTCCGCCAGATCACAATGCCTTATGGCAAGGGCGATGGCGGAGGCTTCCGCCGCGGCAGGATCCTCATCCCGGAGTGAAACACTCGTCAGTAGTTGAAAATTGTGGTCAAGGGCGACTGCAACAAAGATGCTCGGTTCAGTGTACGCCGCCACGTTTATCTACATAGACTGCTTTGTGATCTGACTCTAGACGCCGGCGGAGATTAGTGACCCTAGCCTCCTGTCTGCCTTTGTTGATTTCTGGATGCATATGTTTTGGGAGCGGAGCCACCGAGATCTGTCTTCTTATGTTTGCAGGTAGGGAAGTGTGTCGCCAGAGCTCTTGTAGATCTCGTGGTGTACCAATGCGCTGAAGAATGGCTCTTCCGGTGGTGGTCTGTTGGAGTCGGGCTCTCTGCGATGCTAAGACTGCATCTCTGATCTCCTCAAAGGTGTTGTGGACTGCAAGCTTGATTAGACGTTTGGTCGAGATGCTTGGAGGAAGGCCGAGAGCTGTTTTTTACGCGCTGCGAATGACAGTGTCGGCCTGCTTAAGTTCTCCCTTTGGGACATGATGATACGGAAGGCCGTATGCTATTCTGCAGATAACCAAGGACTGTACAAGACGAAGAGTGCCTTCCTCGCGCATGCCTTTCTTGTGGCGTGTTGTACGACAAATCATACGTGTAATTTGGTGGGTGGTTGTTTTGAGAGTGTTTATGGTATGTCCAGCGCGTAGGTTACTTTGAATCCAGAGCCCGAGAATTCTAATGACCGAGACCTCTCGAATCGGTTGGCCTTCTACATAGACATCTATTGGTCTAGAGTTTTTGTAATTTTGACCGTGCACCCTGATTACTTCTGACTTCGGCGCACAGCGAAGGCCACTACTAGCGGCAAATGTTTCGACAATTGATGCCGCTTCCTGTAGGGCTTGTTCCTTCTGCGCAGGGGATCCCTTAGTCGTCCAGATAGTTATATCGTCTGCATACAGTGTAAATCCTATATCGAGTAATTCCTGCAGCCGACGAGCCAAACCTGAAATGCCAATATTGAATAAGAGGGGAGAGGTGATTGATCCCTGCGGAATGCCCTTGTTTGGCATTGGTATGGTATCTGATCAGGTATTTCCAATTCCAATTGTTGCAGTGCGGTCTGTGAGGAAAGCTCTAATGTAGTTAAAGATCTTCTGTCCACATCCCAGGGAGTTCAGTTCGCGGAGGATAGCTTCGTGTGAGACATTGTCAAAAGCTCCCGTAAGGTCAAGCGCCAGGATCAGATGCTCGCTTCCTCTTGGGATGCCTGTAAGAACTTCCTCCTTAAGCAGGAGAAAGGCGTCCTGGGTTGAGAGACCGCGCCTGAAGCCAATCATGGACTGTGGAAAAAGATCCCGGTCCTCAATGAAATTCACGAGGCGGTTTTGGATAACTCGCTCATAGAGCTTCCCGAGACAGGATGTAAGGGAGATCGGTCTTAATGTTTCAGGGGTGGGCCGCTTTCCGGCCTTAGGAATTGTGATAATCTCTGCATGTCGCCACTCGTTTGGGACTCGTCCTTCCTCCCACAGGCAACTAAGGTAGTCGGTCATTTGCTCAATATGTTTTGAGCTAAGGTTTCTTATCATTGCGTTGGCCACTTTGTTCCTGCGGCTGTATTGCGTTTGGCGGCTCTTGCTGCCGCATATACTTCAGCCACCGTGATGGGCTCGTCTAGATCAGTGTTTAGAGCTCCTGTGTATTGAAGATTTCATGGCGGGATTCTTTGCCAATGTACTGGTCTTGTGGGGCTTGTTTCAATTCCTGATCTGTTCCTTGAAATTTGTAAGCAATTTCTTGTAACGTGCGATTGATTGTGGTTTTGGTTTTGCTCGGATCAATTAAGCTTCTTAGTATGGTCCAAGGTTGAGAGGTGCTTAGTGTGCCTTTGAGGGAGGCACAAAAATCTATCCAGTTTTGCTGAGCGAGTTGCGTTGCGTACTCCTGGGCTTGTGCTGATATCCTAAGTCGGAGTCTGCGGTTTAACTTTTGCTTCTTCCACCTGCGGACGAGACAACGACGAGCCTCCCACAAGTGTAGGAGGTGACGATCTACTTCCGGGTTTTTCGTTGTGCGCGGTATACGCAGTGTGCTAGCTTTGTGAGCTTCCCTGATGTGTTCACTCCACGTTGCTATATCTTGGATGCCTTCCTCGTGTGCGGGACGCCTGCGATAAGCTTCCCAATCCGTAATATTTACTTCACCGAGCGTTCGGCGAAGTTTAGACGTTGGCGCTGACGTACTAAGGATGTAGTGGTCACTGCCTAGTTGTTCTCCCAGGTTTGTCCAAGTAGCTGCTGCAATGTTTTTCGAGAACGTTAGATCTGGGCAGGTGTCCCTACTGACGCTGTTTCCAATTCTCGTTAGGATTGTACCGTCGATAAGGAGGTCTAATCCTTCTTGATCCACCGCTTCCAGGAGAAGTTTGCCCTTTTGGGAGTCTACCGCATATCCCCAAGTACTGTGGGGAGCGTTCTGATCTCCGAGTATGGCCAGTTGGTTTGAGCCTGCTATATGAATGATTTCATGCATAATTGGTCTGAAGTCTTCTCTAGTGTTGCGAGGTGGGCTGTACAGATTTAGTATAAAAGTGCTTGGACTGCAACGTTTTTGAGGGATGATCTCCACCAGGACGTGATGTAGATTACGATAGTGCATAGTGTGCTGCACAGCCGTGATCGGCTTTGAGACCAAGGTGGCGACACTAGGAGATGTGTCACTTATAACCGTGTAATATCCCGTAAGGGTAGGCTGTGTTCCTGTTTCTTGTAGACAGATCACGTCCGGAGTTATTATAGCGTTTTGAATGAAGAATTTTAGGGAGCTGAGAAACTAAGTGTAGAACTTAGCTCGATGGCTATGGAAAGAGCGCATAGACTTGGGCGTTACTCACCAGAAAAAAAGAACTGCCGATTATAGTGAAATTCTTATCTTTCAAAGACAAACAACGCTTACTTGCAAGCTGCCTCAGAACTAAAAGATAGGGGTTTTGCTATCAGTGAAGACTACTCGAACGAAGTAAGGCATGAACAGAAAAAGCTGATACAGTTTGCCAAGGAACTTTGCGGTGACTTCAAACTTAATGTCAACTAACTAAAGTTCGCAAAACAAGTTTACATGTATGACAGCGCTGCTGATGCCATGAAAAGCGTAAACCAATAGCCTTCAAGGAATCCTGCATAGCAGAAACGAGCAGATCCTAAAACCGACTTTATAATTATTGTCGTCAACTGCCGCAGCCTCAAGAATAAAAAAGGAGTTCGCTGCACTCTTGGAATTTGTCAAACCACATGTGGTCGTTGGCACCGAGTCGTGGTTGGAGGAAACAAAAGGCACCTGCGAGATATTTCCGCCTAATTACAATATATACCGGAAGGACCGTAACGAGCATGCAGGTGGTGTCTTTGTCATTGTAGATAATGGACTGAACAGTATACCTCTTAACACAAAAAGCAAGACATGCGAAACTCTCTGGTGTAAGGTCATATTGGCTTACAGGTTCCTCAATGGCTATTGGTTCATTTTACATCTCCAGCCCTTCAAACACCGCAGCCCCTATTTGAATTGAGCAACATCCTACTAACCCTGGATGGGTCTTACGTTATTTTATGTGGTGATTTTAATTTAGCTAATGTAGAATGGGTCACCCTTCAGCTGAATATAAAGACTACATGGCTACTTCATAATGCTTTTCGTTAAATGATTAACACTCATTCCCTATTTCAGTTTGTGGAATTCCCAACTAGAATAGGCTGTACTAATGTAAATGTGTTTATTGGATTTTCTGCAATGATCGCACCCTCGTTTCTTCAACCGCCACAATTCCCGGTTTAAGAGACCATGAAGTGGTAATCGCGATTAACCTGTTTTGCAGAGCACCGCGGAAAGCCGCCACCACGTACGGTATTTCATTACGACAGGGGAGACTATGTCTCGCTATCACGTGAACTCGATGCCTTTCTTCCAGAATTTAAACATCGGAGTTCCAGACTTCATACTCATTCCACGTGGCACCTACTGAAGACAAAACTCCTGGCCTTAGTGCAGATGTATATTCCATCACGCACCATTTCGTCGAAGTGTCGAACAGATAAGCTTTGGATGAACACCGCCATTCGAACCTTGATAAACAAAAGGCACCGCTTATATCGTAGGTACTGTCAATCACCAGAGCCTTCCTTGCATTGCAAATTGAAAGAGCTGAACAAGATTATAACGCCAGATATGCGTAGGGCCGAACGTGCGCATCTGGGTGTTCTAGGCGGAAAAATGAAGAATAATCCAAAGCAAGAATGGAAGTATGTAAAAAGTAAGCAGCACGTAAGACAGAACATTCCCGATATTATAGATGACTTCAACTATATCTCTGATCTGGAAGGCGAGGCTTAACGGTTTAATCGTTATTTTATGTCAGTTTTTTTCTCTATCGGCATGTCCAACCGGCGGTTTACATAATGTGAATGAGTTTTCGGAGATGAGTGGCTTAGACTCCTCAGTACATGTAATAGTGTTACTTCTGCAGAATCTCAAGGTAAACACGGCACCCGGTCCTGACCGTATTCCGAACTGCATCTTGAAGAACTGTGCTGTTTCTGTCGCTCCCTTTTTAGTAACACTATTTCAAAAGTCACTGGATGCCGGCGCCTTGCCCGATGACTGGAAAAGTGCCAACGGAGTTCCTATATATAAAAGTGGCGACAAAGGAAGAACTGTAAACTATAGGCCTATCTCCATTACAAGTGTCATATGCAAATTGCTAGACCACATCGTTTACACTAATTTATTTAAGAACCTCCAGGATAACAACTTTTTTTGTCCACTGCAACATGGCTTCAGAAAGGGATTTTCTTGCGATACGCAACTGATAGAGTTTGATCACGATGTCGCTTTTTCAATTAAAAATGGTAACCAGGTTGACTGCATATTTTTGGGTTTTCAAAAAGCTTTTGATTCTGTCGCGCATAATTTATTATTACTGAAACTGTCTGCCCTCAAAGTTCCACCCACCCTCTGAAATGTCCCGAAGCGTACATCGTCGGTAGAAAGCAAAGCGTTATTCTTAAGAGTGCAAGTTCATCAGATATTGCAGTCTTATCGGGTGTTCCCCAATGTTCAGTTTTAGGCCCTCTTTTTTTTAATATTTATGAATAATAAAGTTGACCGGGTTTGCAGCCGGGTCAGGTTGTATGCTGACGATTGTTGCATTTACCATGACATGACTCATGTAAGCGCCTCCGGTTAATTGCAAAGTGACCTCGACTTTGCCCTGGCATGGTGCAAAACATGGAGCATGACATTAAATTTTTCAAAATGTAATGTTCTGCAATTTACAAATAAAAAGCAACCATTACCTATCCAGTACTCTTTAGACGAGAGAAACGTATCATTTGTTAAAAATTACAAGTACTTAGGTGTTATTTTCGCAAGCAACCTTTCTTGGAACGACCACGTAAACCATATTGCTGCCAAAGCTAGCCGTATGTTAAACTTTTTAAAGCACAATTTCAAGGAGGCACCTGCTGATTTGAAGGAGACACTCTACTTGACAAACGTGCGTCCCATCATAGAATATGGTTGTGCGATTTGGGATCCTGAAACAAAAACACTTATCAGCGAACTTAAAAGATTTCGAAAACAAGCAGCAAGGTTTGTGTCCGCAAATTATGATTTCACCAAGAGCTTCTCTCCGATGTGCACAAATTTGAGCTGGCCTCTATTGCAAGACAGGCGCAAATACCTTACACCTAAGCTATTATACAATATTTTTATAGGCGCAAACAATTTGTCTAAAGATTCATACATGAAAACTCCCAGCTATATATCCTCCCGTTTAGATCATTCTTTAAACGTTCAAGAATACCAGGGCCATATAAGTGTCTTAAAACACTCATTTTTTCCCAAAACAGTGCATGATTTAAATAAATTGCCAGAAGTTGTCTTGGCCCCGCAATCTTCTTTTAAACATGCTCTGTCGCACCTTTTTGAAGTGTGCGTGCGTGCGTGCGTGCGTGTGTGTGTGTGTATGTGTGTGTGCGTGCGTGCGTGTGTGTGTGTGTGTGTGTGTGTGTGTGCGCGTGCGTGTGTGTGTGTGTGTGTGTGTGTGTGTGTGTGTGTGTGTGTGTGTGTGTGTGTGTGTGTGTGTGTGTGTGTGTGTGTGTGTGTGTGTGTGTGTGTGTGTGTGTGTGTGTGTGTGTGTGTGTGTGTGTGTGGGTGGGTGTGCGTGCGCGCGCGGATGCGCGTGTGCGTGCGCGTGTGCGTGTGTAGTGTGTGTGTGTGTGTGTGTGTGTGTGTGTGTGTGTGTGTGTGTGTGTGTGTGTGTGTGTGTGTGTGTGTGTGTGTGTGTGTGTGTGTGTGTGTGTGTGTGTGTGTGTGTGTGTGTGTGTGTGTGTGTGTGTGTGTGTGTGTGTGTGTGTGTGTGTGTGTGTGTGTGTGTGTGTGTGTGTGTGTGTGTGTGTGTGTGTGTGTGTGTGTGTGTGTGTGTGTGTGTGTGTGTGTGTGTGTGTGTGTGTGTGTGTGTGTGTGTGTGTGTGTGTGTGTGTGTGTGTGTGTGTGTGTGTGTGTGTGTGTGTGTGTGTGTGTGTGTGTGTGTGTGTGTGTGTGTGTGTTCGAATTTTTTTTTGTATACGCTTGTTCATATTACAATATGCCATTTTTGTCTTACTTGTTTTCATGATTCTTTTGTGATAAATTTGCTCAGTAATGGAATGAGTTGTTTTTATCGCTTGTTTGTTTGTTTTTACAGTGTCATCTGCATGACGATGTATGCTTTGCAGCTGTATCCCCCCTACAAAAATGCCCTCAATGGGTGCTGTAGATACCTGAATAAATAAATAAATAAAATAAATAATACCATCTTTTCTCAGACGCGTAAACGGTGCAGGGAGCCATGAAATGTTTCCACTGAACCGTTAGTAACAATAGTATTGGTTTAAAAAATGGTCCACAGTTTTCTCTCCTTAATGAGCAGGAAATCTGACTATGGCTGCTGCTTTAGAAGGGTCAGTAAAGAACTTTAATACCATACTACGCACCAAAGAGCAATAGTTTCTTATAGCAATAGTGGCATTCGTCGGGCTTTTACATGAAGCCGGCTAATGTTATAGACAGGAGCGTGGTTAAAAGAAGTTTGCGGTGTTTCTCGACTGTTCGCGAAAATGGAACAAATTCAGGTAGTTGCAGTGAGGAAGTTTGGCAGTTCAAAGAAATAAAATAGCTTCCATCATTCTTTGTGATGTGGCGAGAGCCGAGCAGAGAGGGACGCTGTCCTGAGGCGCTCTGAAAAAGTCTCGCTGTCGTCACCGCCTCGGCGGCTGCAAAGGCCAACCTTTATAGCTGTTGAATACACGAGGTTTTCACAAGTACGTGGATACCAACCACTAATATGTGAGTCCAGGAACTGGGATTCAACTACAGTGGGCAGAGGCTCTCGGCCTGACGATATGGAGGGGATCGTGAGATACGATCCCCATGAGATGCAAGTTGGGCATCCTCAAGATCAGATTCGGAAGAAATCCAAGCCCTGAATCCAACTGCCCTTCAATTTATTGAGGAACATTCAAAGAATACGCTGCGAAAAACCAAGCGGGACCGGCAACTGTCGGACTGGAATGATGACGTGGAACTTGCCAAGGTGAGCTCTCGGAGACCCCCAGCGCTGGAAAGAGGAGGTGTCATGCAATTTTCAGACCAAGAAGCGGTTTGGGCTTGGGAAAATACAGAGCGAGCGTAAGAAAATTCGCAGTGACCATTGCATCGGCCACTGGCCCGCTCGACATAAATACTGAGATCAAAATCAGGCTCCGCTTGGAGCAGATTATCATCGTGGTAGGGACACAGAGTATGGGAGCGGCTCGCCTACTACTCGGAGCGCAAGCGATCATGTAAGACGGGTGCATTTATCAGACCGGCCTGTACGTCAAACCCCCAGAGGACACCTTCAAGGGAGGACTGAAGGGCATTAATCGGGAGGAAACTGAAGAAGGTCCCGAATAAATATCAAGGCCAAAGGGAAAAAAATCTTGGCTGTAAGGAAATTTGGAAAAACAGCCACAGTGGTGGTCAAGTTATTGGGTAGAAGAGCTCCTTCTTCCGTCTACTACAACGGAGGGGAAATGCCCTGCTACGTTTACAAGAAAGCGACACAGGCCTGCTACAAGTGTGGGGAGGTGGGCCACATGGCTGACGTTTGCCCCAAACCGAAGATAACGACATGTAAACTGCGGGACACGAGATCCTCCGGAGGGACATGAATGCGTGGTGTGCTGTTCAATATGTAACGGTGAACACAAGACAAACAAAACTCTGAGAGCAGAAATTCGAAACTCTATACATTTTTAAGAAGAGGGAGGTGGAGAAGATGTATCACCTCGGAGTCGCAAAGGACAGGTCAAGGCCGAGAACCAGGTTCGAGGCGGGCGCAACCGGCGGCCATAGATCGAGCAGCCACTCGCGGCCGGTCAGCTTGCTTACATTGTCTATATCTTACAGTATACAGAAATTATTCTCCAAAGCATCCAATGCTGATACATCTTGGCACCTTCTACGGCGAAATATCAGACACATGACAGAAACATGAACTAATTATAAAAATCAGACATTATAAGTACACAGAAACATTGAACAAGGTCGAGAAACTGTTAGATTCTAGCGCTTCATTAAGCAGTTTCAAAAAACAGCCTACCGCATTGCTACTAGCTGATTTTGTTTCATTTTCTGGATCACTGTCATTCGGCTCCTTTTCTGTTTGTATGTATATCCGTACACGAAATGAAAATATAGTGTTATGCTGTGCGCATGGTGACTGTGTATTGAGTAATACACACAAGTGTAATATGTGTGTACTTCTGTAAATTCTGTACTTTAGGCTTTTATACGTGTGTTTCATACAGCTATCATCACTGTCGAAACTGTTTATTATAGGGGGCTGGGATCTTTCGTCATGTCATTGATACCTTTAGTCCCATTCTCCGCTCGCTATAACGAGATTCATTCATTAATTCATGAATTTCTTCATTAATTCATTCAGTCATTCTATAGCCCGCTGCAATGTCCTCAAGTTGAACCCTTTTCGTCAGCCTCCACGTTTCCGCCCCATAAGTGAGAACCGGCAAAATACAGCTATGACATACTTTTCTCCTGGGGTATATTGGCAGACTCCCATTCATTATCTGCGAGAACATGCCAATCGCGCTCCACCCCATTCTTATTATTCCAGTTCTTTCACTCCCGTGATCCGGATCTGCAGTCACTACCTGCGCCTAGTAGATGTATTGGTGCTGTTCCCTCGCTAGGCTGTTAGGCATGCCGAGCTGCATTGTTGTTTTAAAGATTAATATGCAGACACAAAAGTAACCGAAATAGAGGCAGCAATTTCCGATGCTGTTACTACCACAGTAAGCATTGCAGATCACGCTGCAGCTTCTAAGACCTACGACTAAGATGAAGAAATAAAACCGGCTTTTTAAGGCTGAATATATTTCACTACATAACTCCAATAACAAGTATATCTCTAATTTGAAATCAGCGATCATGATTTGTCTTCCATACTTACCAATGATGCAAATAATGCCTACACAACATTCACTTAAATATACGTTCAGATATATGAGAGATACATATCATTCAGTAGGTTTAAAAATTCAAGCAATACATCTGTTGTTCGCTGTTGTAATGCTGCAACAGTGTTAAGAAAATTTGCAGAGTCAGCGGAGGAGAAATAAAGCCTATTTAAGAGTTCATATGCATAACTGTGCAGGAAACGAATGATCCCATACTTCGGAAATAGGCTGTTTGCAGATGTGTGCATTCCAATATTTGCCACATAGCGCAAGACTTTCTTCTGGAGGACATTTATTTATCCAGATTTCTTTTTGCTGTTGAGCTCCAGACAAGACTGCAAATAATTTGTGTGAGGTGCAAATAAGGCTTGATACAACTGGAGTTTAACTCTTTCGGGAGTGAGGTTTGTGCAGCAGGACAGAGTGCTTGCAACAGTAGACAGCTTGCAGACGTGATTATTATAGCAATCACAGCTTAGGTTAGAATTAAAAGTAACGCCACAAACCCTAAGCTCATCTACTATTGTTATATCTTTAATTTTATTAATTATCTTATTTGGAAGCGTGAAAACTTTATTTCTTGGTCTAAATAGGTTACTTTATGGGGGTTTAACGTCCAAAACCGACTCAGGCTATGAGGGGCGCAATAGTGAAGGGCTCCAAGATTTCGACCACCCGGGGTTCTTTAACGTGCACTGACATCGCACAGTACACGGGCCTCTAGAATTTTGCCTCCATCGAAATCCGACCACCGAGGCCGCGATCGAACCCGCGTCTTTCGGGTCAGCAGCTGAGCCCCACAACCACTGAGCCACCGCGGCGGCTCTTGGTCAAACTAGTAAACCCTAAGTCTTAGTGGTATTGATTATTATGCAATTAGACTGATAGTGATTCAAGCGTTCCGTTGCACTGCAGAGCTAAATCGTTTGGATCTTCACCTTTAAAAAGAATGGTACGGTCATCAGCATATATAAACCAGTTAGCCGACTGATTAATAAGAGCTACGAGTAAATCATTGACGTATAGATTAAATAATAGTGCTCCTAAAACACTACCTTGAGGCACACCGGTTTGTAGGGGCAGCGGAGATTACTGAACGTTATACATACGGCCGCAGTGGACTCTGTCTGTCACATATAATAGGGAGTCGAAAATAAAATTATGAACAAAAGAGGTTTGAAGAAGTGGACGAGGTTGTCGATAAGGATGACGTGGATTAACCGAAGACTAAAGGAGATGAAGTATTCGGTGAGGTGGAAAGAGGTGATTGGTGGAGAAGAGAAGAAGAAGACGACGACAAGGATTACGTGGACTACCGCCAAGGCAATAAAAGCGCGAGTGAGAGTGAGGCACGGGCGGAAGAACAGAGAAGCGGAGGCGCCGGCGGGTCAGGGACGCTTCGGCTGGAAGAGAGCGATGCCGCTTACTGCTCCGGTGAGCTCGCGTTCTACCACTTCGCATCGTAGACTTCCTGCCGTTCCTGAGCCCGTTCCAGGGAGTCAACGGAGGACGCTGCCACCTGCTACTGCCAGGGGTGTCTCCAACGCTGTTTCCACCCATCCGGATGGTGCCCCCAACTTCAACGTCACCGGCATCACCTCCACGGGCGCTTGGACCGGGAGCTTGTACGACGCACCTAACGACGCCGCCAGCGACGCCAGCCTCAGCACGTCAAACGCCATCTTGACGCCGGCTACTGGACCCATGCAACGCCGCATCCACACCGAACCAACCGTGAGCACGAACGCCGACCGCTACCAGTACAACGCTAGTAGCAGTGTTACCGGGTCGTGTGTATTGATAGTCTTCGTTTTTTGTGTTATACTTATTAGTGAGGTTTCTGTGCAATTGTTCGTGTCACGTTGTGTATGTTAAATGTGCATCTGTGTGGGTACACCTGTCGCCTACTCTATTCTTTCGGCTCGAGTGTTACCCGGGGAGATCCGTGACAAAGTTAAATGGTGCGCCTGTGCCAAGATTCATTTCCTTTTTTTCTTTTTGCTTTGTCTCGGATCTTACCGATTCCTAAATGGCAGAAACGATGGATTTGGCAAAAACATTAGAACTGGCGCTCAAGCTAGGGTTAAGCAAGGAAGAGGCGATGCGTCTCTAGAAGAGGAGGCAAAGAGGCAGAAAGAGGCGGCAGATAGGCAGAGAGAGGAAAGGTCGCAAGAACGCGCGGACGCTCGCCAGACAGAAGAACAGGAAAAAAGTAGAATAGAACGGGAGAAGGAGTTTATTTTGTGGAAACGGGCGCATTTCGTGGAACGCTATGAGGAGATCACGGACAATTATCAGCGTTCCTTAGTGGGTATAAAATCTCCTAGACCAGCCAGAGTTTGTCCAAGAAAGCTGATGGCTCCTTTTGAGGACAAAAGAGATGACCTTGACGCATATCTGCAACGATTTGAGCGGATAGCTTTGGGGCAAGGCTGAGAGTGCAGTGAATGGGCCATGGCATTGAGCATGTGTTTATTCGGTGAGGCACTGAATGTGTTTGGGAGGATGCCTACTGCTGATTCTATGGACCACGAGAAAGTCAAGAAGGCACTCCTCCAAAGATTCAGGCTTACGGCAGAAGGTTTTCGCGAGATATTTCGCACCGCGAAACCTGAGAATTCTGAAACCGCTAAGCAGTTTTCCTTCCGGTTGATCAACTATTTTGACACGTGGCTTGATATGTCAAACACAGAAAAGAGTTTTGGAGGGTGTGCCTGACAAGCTGGTCACAAAGCAGTTTTTAGCATGCTGTAGTCCAAAGCTGGCGCTATTCCTGAAAGAAAAGTGGTCTTCATTGGAAAAGGTTGCCGACACTGCAGACCAATTTCTCGAGGCTCAATGGCTGAGAAATATGAGTAAGACAAGGGAGGAAACACAAAAGGTCCTAGAGGTAGATACGACAAAACCAAGAGCATATGGTGGTGCATCTAAGGCGTCAGTAAGGTGTTTTCTCTGCGACAAGGTGGGACACCATGCAGTTGACTGCCGGACTAGTAGCGTTGCCCAAAAGACGCAGGTTGTGTGTCAAGGTTGTAAGAGGAAGGGTCATACTCTGGATGAGTGCTGATACAGAACGCAGGACCGAGCTGCATGCGTTGTCGACTCTCGGGCAGAACTTGGCACACCTTCTGAAATTCCACAGCTTAAAGGATAGCAAACGCCGCTGGAAAATGAGGCGGTGAGTGGAACAACCAAGTCGAAAGCAACGGTGCCGGTAGTGGTTGGGCAACAGGAGACCGTCCTATATTGGTGCTTGGAGCCAGCGGAGCCAACACAGTTTTGGTTCGGAGAAGCCTGGTGAAGGACGAGGATCTTACAGGGGAAGCGTCAGCCGTCACTCTTGTAGATAGCACAGTAAGTTACCTTCCTGAAGCAAGGAATCTAGTGTCCACGCCATATTATACTGGGCAGGTAGTGGCAAAATGCGCAGACCAACCCACCTACGATCTAATCTTGGGAAACATTGCGGGTGCAAGAAGTGTCGAAGACCCCGATCCCGAGTGGAGGATGCTCGACGTTGAATAACATACAAAGGAGGAAAGGCCCGCGACAGCTCAGACGGGTGCAGTCTCGTCGGCAGTGGAGACAAGAGCTCAAGCGACAGCCCGAGCAACGCAGCGTCCGCTCTCTATACCTGTTAAGTTGTGCTTGAGCGTAACACCGGGCGAAATTGCAGTTAGGCAAAAAGAAAACCCGACCCTGAAGACCTGCTTCGAAAGAGTCGGGGAAAAATTGAAAAGAAAGTAGAATCGTACGTCATTCGAATATCAATTGGTAAACGGTCTTCTGCACAGGGAATGCATATTTTGCTCAGGGAGGCGGGTCCAACAGCTGGTGTTACCGAAAATATGAGAGAGACAGTATTACGTTTTTATTTTTGGGCATAACATTGTTCATATTTTGACAGACTGACTGAGGAGTTTTGCATTCGCACTATAAGTGTTCGCATTTATCGCCCACTCTAAGAAATGTACATATATAGCTGACACAGAAGCACCTGAGAGAAGCGCAATAATAATTGTGCAAAGAACTAGTAGGTTTTCTTCTTCGGTTTTGCCGGTCGTACACCTTAGAGTAACATTTTCCTTCGAGTTCTTTCAGTACCATGAACAACGTATGCATATTTATTCTGCGGCGCACAATCACAGGTCCAGACCCTTAGAGTAACATTTTCCTTCGAGTTCTTTCAGTACCATGAACAACGTATGCATATTTATTCTGCGGCGCACAATCACAGGTCTAGACCCGGCTTTGCTCTATTTACCCATTTTTGCAATGACCATAATTTCGTATCAGACACTGATTTCTGATGTAAAAAAGCAGTGATCACTCCTTGTTGAACACGTTGTGTGTAGGCCATTATGTAAAAATAAAAACTCAAACATCTTACTCAAACAGCTGTGCCATGAAATTTCACTGGATGCCAGACTGCATAGTACTTCAGCACTGCACTGCTCGGAGGTTGATGAAGCAGATATAACCCAGCGTAATTAACACAACACTAAATCGACAATGATGTTTCACGGGCTGTTAACATACTAATCATATTCTCAACGTAATTCCAATTATTCAGCAATTTTAAGAGTGGACGGACGCTAGCAGGCAAGAAACTTCCTAACAAAACCGGTTGAAAAAGGCCACGTGTATACCGTCCGTGGCACCAAGCGAATGTACAAATGTCCAAGCATCAGTTTCTGCACAGAATGGGTCACGAAGTAGGGCGGATATTCGCAGAGTAGCCGACAGTACGTGTGCATGTTCGGCCTCAAAAGAAGCTGCAGCTGCCGCCAGTACTCATCGCGCTACCCGGGGAGCAACCGAAGGCGCGTTTGAACGGCGGGAAATGCGACACGGCCTTGTTGCAGTCGAAGAACTGCGTGGCTGCCGCGGCCCCGTTTCGCTTGCAGGCGAAGTAGCAGAAAGCGATGAAGAAGACCTGCTCGTCGCTGAAGTGGTCCATGAGTCGGACAGTGTCACGGTCAGTCCCCAGGAAAGCAGCATGCGTTGCTTCAAGGGCGACAACCTCCGGGAAGAAGTCGCCGCCGTAGGCCGGTTTGAGGCACGATGACCTATTCCGGAGTGCTGTATCAATCGAGGACACGAAGGACGTGCCATCTGGTTCACCCATGTTCCAATCAGCTAACGCCGAGCGACCGGTACTGTCAAGAGACCGGACTAACTGGAGCGCGAACGAGGAACCTAGGCCTCCAAACGCCATAACGCCGGTGCCTCCGGGAACGAACAGAGGAAAACGAACGCTGCCCGCCGCTACCGCCACCTCGTTAAGCGCGTAGTCGTAGTCCAGATACGGCAACGAGCCACTCCGGCGCAGGGCGAGGACCTCTTCGAACGCCGGCTGCGCCTCCCTCAGCGCCAATATGCTACGACGCGTCTCCGTCAAGAACTCCGTCACGGACGTGGCGTTGCCAGCGAAGCTGGAGTAGGTCCGGTGCAGAGCATCCGGTTCGAGAAGCCACTCTGGAGGCCATAGACGCGTCCGCGCTCCGCGGAGCTTGGCTCCCGCCGCCGCCCTCGTCGTTTCGTCCAACCACGTGACGCCTTCCATCATGGACGCCGTCATATTGATGACTCTCTCCAGAGTTTGCCTTACGAAAGCCTGAGCTGTCCGTTCGAAGCGCACTAGGAAGTAAATAGCCGCGGGGAGACCCGGGTACGACGACTCCACGTGGGTAGCGCATGCGTGCGGCAAGTAGTCCTGCTCTGAGTCGCCGAAGTACCCGGATGCCAGGCCTGAGTCGACGAGGGGGCCGTACGTCTGCGCGAATTGCCAGCCAAGATGGTCAAGAATCTCCCTGCGCGTGTACGACTCGAATATGGCGCCGATGGTTCTGATAAGGCACAGGTCGCTCACACTGATCTTATCTGATGGCACGATCATTGCCCTCGGAAGAATTACATGCATCTCAGCGACCCACTCGTCCGACGATATGTTCCTGGTGTAGGCGTCCAGTGCCGTCATAGGGAAGCACGCGGGACCAACTGACGCCGTTTTTTCCGCTTTGAGGAGGTGCCGTAGGATGAAATTCTCTACCAGCTCGGATCTATTGATGACAGCAGCGCTTGGCACTGGATGCTTGTTCCCGAACTGCTGGAACCGCTCGTAGAACCGGAGGTAGTACTGGCTGTACTTCTTGGACTGGACCATGTGCATGTGCTGGTTGAAAGCGAAACTGACGGACTCTGCCAGGCTGATGTGGACAATCTGACAATGGCCCGCTTCGCGCTTGTACGGACGCACCGAGAACCAGAGCGGCATCTGCGTTGATGTCATAGAAACGGCGTAAGTTGAGGTTGAATGCACAGCAAGACTTTTCCTTGCATCCAACAGCTGTCGAAATTATATTTTCACTG
>JARKHS020036295.1:0-30061 GCA_030143305.2 Amblyomma americanum | reverse complement strand
AACATGAGGTATTAAAGGGCAACTTAAGAGGTTTTATAATTTGATGAGTTTAAAAGGGTCGAATGTGTGAAACATGCTGGTAAAGCCTGCGAAATCGTTTTGAGCTAGCATTTGAAATGGTGGCGTAATCACCGAATAAAGCGGAGCCAGAGTTCAGGCTTCTCTGCAGTGCATAGTGACGGGCAGAGGCCCCGTTAATGACGTCACGTATGAAGGCGTTGCGTTTCCAGCGAAGAAACAGTTGTTTCAAGGAAGAAAAGCAATACCATCGAAGGAGAAGCTCACAAAGCATTCGTTGGTGGCATTGGACGACTCACAGCAGCATGCAGGTGAAGGCAGCGGACATTTGAAATTTGGCGATAATGACGCCGCTACAAGTTTCCCTGCATTCTCCGATGCAGTGAAGAGAAGCCTGAACATTGTCGTGGTTTTAGTCGATGATTGCATAAATGCTAGTGCAAAAACACTTCGCATGCTTTACCTAGAAGCTTCATAGATTCCAATTCTTGAATAACCTCGAATTTTCAAGAGAACATTTCAGCTTCCCTTCTAGAGAGACACAGCTTTGAAGCCCCCAAAAAATAGTAAAAAAGAGTAAGATCTTTATTATTGTTGTATCAACTTGTATACCTAGTTTTTCTATGCAGTTGCAAAGTTTCATTGCTGAAATCAACAGAGAAGTATAATGTAAAAAATAAAATTGATTCCTGAACCATGGCTGCTATGCATTGTGGAGAAACACTCGAACAAAGGCCGTTTTTCTCCGCTAAGGTTTTTCTCCCTAGGTAGTCACCTTGCAGAGCAGATTTCTTCATTGTTTTATCTAATCTGTAGCACTCCTAGGACCATAGTTCCAGTCAGGACATTTCTTCTTTTTCCAAATTTTGTACTTTTTAACTTTTTAAACTTATGTAAAATTTTCTTCTCACCCTAGATATGTCAACAGGCACTACATCGTAATGACCCAAAACCAATTTACATTTTGAAAAAAAAAATAAAAATAAAAAAAAATAAAATAAAATACTCTCAAGGATGTCTTGTGTCTTGACCTGCAGCACGCCAGTAGGAACGCAATGAATGTTGAACTAGCCTTCTGCCATACACCCTTCAACTCTGCAGCCTTTTCGCAAGATTCGGAAGAAAAATATATAATTAGAAAACAATTTTCAGCAAATGTACAGTGAAATTTTGTGACAGTAGCCATAAAATTATTTCCAACATGGACAAAAACTTTGTGTAAATGCACCGAGAAACAAGAGTTTTCTCTGAAAGCCATGTACCCCATTAAGAATAATCAATATGGAATTCAGTGGTATTGTGAAAAATTTTTTTTTTCTAACTCAGCCCAGTCAACAAGTTCCTGTAGGTGCGTACAGTGCACATGACTCATCATGCAGTGATGTGTGCGAGTGCCCATCATAGGTCAGCACACTCATTCATGAGTGCACTCGCAACTACTCACTCACACTCATACCCATGTCTGCGAGTGTGAGTAAGTACTTGTGAGTGGCCGTGAGTGTGAGTAAGTCCCCTCTCATGGTGCCGAGGTATGCCGCCTATGTATTTGAAGTGTCACTACTACTCACCTAACC
Organism: Amblyomma americanum; assembly: GCA_030143305.2. Classification (NCBI taxonomy): domain Eukaryota; kingdom Metazoa; phylum Arthropoda; class Arachnida; order Ixodida; family Ixodidae; genus Amblyomma; species Amblyomma americanum. The sequence goes on along the minus strand of JARKHS020036295.1, from coordinate 28,469 downwards.
ATGAGCTCTTCCAGGATGCTGGGAAGGCCGCGGATGAGTGGAGGCCTCTTTCCTGCAGCACAACGAGAGGACAAGCTGGTCTGCACACAACGACCCCGCTCAGAGTCATGGCAAACAGTGAAACTTTGACAGAAATGCCTTGCAGTGCATGTTCTACACAAAAAAAAAACCCAAGTCTGTAGCAGTGATGTGCGAAAACTCAAATAGTTTGCAAATCATATTCATTACTCAACTTGATCCAGGGCAAGCTCGCACTCCTTGAAGTGCTAAAATGTGGACAAAAACTAGCTAAATGATACAACTTCTCGTTAATCTCGAGTCACAGAGTCAAACACCATCGAGCTTCATAATCGTGCTAAATTCCAAGGATTTTGCACCTTTTAAAAAGTAGAACCTGCTCCTTCCTTGTACAGTCAGTAAATAACATGCTTGAAACCTCGCATGCACCACCGCTGAGTCTTGTACCTGTGCAACCCACCACTAAAATAAATGGCTTACAGGCAACTGTGCTGATTCCAGCTTAGGAGCTCTGTGCTTGCATAATGGAAAGAAAGTGCAGTACCATCTGTACCAGTGCAGCGATGACCTGGCAGCAGTCGGTAAACCTGACATGCACTGAAGATTTCCAGCAGGACACAAACTTTCGACTGTGATTATCACCTTTTTTTCTTACCACTGAAGGGCTCTTACTAGGCCTATATTTTTTTTTTGTAAATAAGGGCATCGCCCTCATAACCAAGAAGGTGCGGAGCCATTGCATGGACACGAAAACATGTACTTCTGTGTTTTCGCAGCGCCCACTATGAATGTACGAACCACCATGGTGGTTGAGTTTCCATGGAAGCAAAACAAAAAAGGCACCCATGTGCTGTATGCCATCAGCACACATTAAAGAACCTTACGTGGACCAACTTAATCCAGGAGCCCTCCATAACGGTGTCCCTGGTAGCCCGAGTCACGTCAGGATGTTAAACCCCACAGACCATACCATATCAGAAGCCGTGAGGGAAGAAAAATGAAACAGCAGAAATAAAATCACACGAGGCAGCTGAGTAAGTGTCGCACTGCTAGCCAGCATGTCATGTTTTCATGAACCACCTCTTTTTTTTGTGGCTGGGTTCTGCTGCTCAATCAGAGGATGCAGTTCTGCAGTTGTGAGAGAATGGAACCAAACACGGCAGTGGCTCAAAGTGATGCGCTTCTCAAGCCCCTATGCCTCCGCTCTTACTGCATATTAGAGTTTTATTATAGTGTACAAAGACATACACAAAGGCATCGCGTACGCTATAAAATAGCGTGCTTCGTACTGCGCATGCACCAAATGCTATTCCAAATTGAGGTTTAACGTACGTGCACGTTACATACACTGTTTCTCGAATTTAGCGTGCGTGCTCTTGCATACGCTAGGAAAAATAGCGTTGTCAAGATGGCAGCACCCACGTCACCCGCTTCAGAGAGAATTTGTCAATGTTATTGGGTTTTTAGGCATATTCAATTGCCTTTAAATGGCACACGTGATATTCGCTTTGCCTCCCCTCCCAACAGCATAACAAATGAGGGATAAACTTGCCCAATTATTGATTCAGTGTGACGATTCCGCCGTTCTTAACCCTAACAAGACACCGCCGACTGTGGACTGGCTTGGTTTGGATTTTTACGACAAGGTAGTCATAGCCTTGCCAAGCGCAATCGTTTCGGGAGTAGGCAGAAGGGTCCGAAAGACCTTAACATGATGTTTTTAAAACCTTGCTCGGTTCAATTATGTAAAAGAAATTAGGCCCTGACTCGACTGAACTGGCTATCTGCGCGCTACGACTTTGATAACCTTGGCTAAGTGCGAAAAATGTCACAAAATATTTTCACATTTTAAAACCAGATGGCGCCCCTGCGTCCAGCGTTATCGTTGCATTCGGTTTGGCATACGATAAACTAAAAGTGCTCATGCGATTTCCAGTGTAACCACCCGCTAAATGCTTGAGTATAATGTACGTAAGCGCTCATACGCTATACTAAATGTCTTTATTAGCACACATCTAGCTTGTCATCTGTTCAGTACATGCTGCAGATGTTGGCCTAATAACCTGCTATCTCAATTTACTAGTAAGGCAGCCAGTAGGATGAAAGATGACACCATATACCATAGCCAGTGGGTGGGAGGAGGGTATGAGGGGAAGGGGAGAGGAGAGACAACGCACCCTGATGGACGGCCCACATGATGCAGAAGGCGGGCGGGCCACAGTCCTCGAAGGGCTTGCGGCGCGTCAGCACCTCCCACAAAATGATGCCAAAGCTGAAGATGTCACACTTCTCCGTGTACGTTGAACCTGCGAGAGGCAGCCACACTGCACCCACACTGAACCACATCCAATCATCACTGGCCGCAACCTGCCTACTTCGAAGGTGGCAATCACTAAATCTTGCATAAAGGTACTTAAAGGGGCTGACAATTGACCGAATATGCTATGAAATTGTGGTCGAAATAAAAAGTTCTTGTCCCGCACTTAAAAATGCCTGAAAGGATCGGGGATTTTAATACTGACAAAATGAGGATTTATAATATGAATTTATTATTCAAAACAACACAAATCAGCGTCAAGCAATGCCCTCCAGTTAAATTTGGTAACTATCTGTGTATTCCACCATGTCACCCCATCTCAGTAAAGCATGAGTAAGTATGTATTGCTAAATGGATTTTTTTCCTTTCAGAAGAGATTGTCATGTATTATTACAGTTTACACACTCTTAATCATGATGATGATGCTGTTTTCTTCAATGTGTAATCTGATGTACAAAAGCACAAGATAAAAAGTGATGCTCCCTTCTGACCGTAGAATTGAAAGTGGTTTGAAATGTTCCCACCAGATGGTGCCACAGCGCTTCAGATTAGTTGGCAACCACCGTCTGTTAAAACTGCTATTGAAAATGCCTATGTCAATGTACTGCAACAGCTCTGCATGTGCAGATGAAAGTGGACCCTATGCTATGCAAAAATTAATCACTGTCTGCCAGTTGCAGCCATGTTAGTTTTTGAATTAACACTTTTGCCGGGGCTTGCAATCTCTATCATGCTCGCTTATGTTCCACTGATCAAAAAATTCCCCATAAACACCTTCGTCCTTAATAATCAATTGTAGGATCCTTTACGGGAATAAAATGAAATTAAATTATATGTTCCTCGGTCGGAGTTAACAACAGACGGAAGACAACAGACTTTTGGAGATGCATAGGCACCTAACTGAGAGGGAAGGGAGTCCTGTGATTTTGGCGTCGGGAATTCTATTCACATGGTCGTAACTCTGCTTTCCAAGTCAGCGAGACGTAGGAATGTGTCTCACAAGCTCACCACCATACGTGGTCTGGTGTCAGTGAACACTTTCTGAAAACCCTGCTGGTGGCTTGGACGTCTCGGTTTCTCCAGCGTATCCCTCATGAGGAACTTCTCCCCAGCAGTTGTTAGGCGGCTTAGCAGCAACAAATGCCACTTGTGTTAGCATATCCTGCACTGCATTAGTCTGTTTGTTCTACGCTGCATTGTTTATTCTGCTGCTATGATGACTGTCAGCTGTAGACAAGTGGCCAATATGCACTTCTCCCACCTTACAACCCCACATGTCCTACTTCCCGAAACGCAAGAATGACAGTATATGGACTCCAACTGCCCATACACATTTCTTGAAAAAATAAAAACAACAAAGAAACATAAAAAAACAAAAACAAAAAAGCCTTTGGCTCCATCTGTACAGACAAGCCAACAGTAACTGGAACTGCAGAAGGCAGAGCAGAACATAATTTTTTTTTTTCAAATGTGGCGTTGAGTAGAGTGTGAAATTAGTTGTGTAACTGCGAAGGTAAAAGAAAACTTCGCAGAAAGTAAAACAGAAGACAACCACATGTCACCAGCGGAATCAAAAGCCACAACCTCTGCATGTTGTGTGCTCTGCTCTACCATAAGATCTGTATGATCAGACAGCAAATTCAGAACTGGCCACATGAGTCTGCTATCGCAAGAGAAAAAAAAAAGGTAAAAGTATAAGCGCCCAAATAATTGGCGCCACTCACTCTCAAAGACCTCGGGGGCCATCCAGGCAGCGCTGCCCTTGTTGTTGGTCATCTGCGTCTGCACATCGCAGGCCGTGCCAAAGTCACAGATCTTCAGCACTGTGCCTCCATTGACCAGCAGGAGGCTGCACCAAGGCACACACACATTGCTGCCACACGCCCAGCACTTTTTGGAAGAACAAATTAGAAATGCCCAGAGAAATGTGACAACACTTCGCTCACGATAAACTGCTATATTTCTTGGATACTACAAAATATTTCCACAAAAGAAACACTTCTACCTGCCATTCATTGCTTGCAGCACCGTGGAAGCTACAAGTCGTCATCTTCCATAAGTGTGCTGTTCTCAAATGCTCCCGCCCAGCCCCAGAAGCCATCTACATGCACTTGTGTCTTCCAGTCAACTGTTAACAAGCTGGGATACACAGCACAGTGACAGTAGAGCTCATCATCAGATTAATTTCACAAAGAAATATCGCTGATTAGTTTTTGACAGCAGTTAGATAAGCCTGGACATAAGCAACCTCAAAAACTCCACAATTTTTTGTTACCCGACTGAACTTCCTTTATCAACTCTACAATAATAAATTAAACCTGGGTCCTGGCTTGTACCTGCGATCTCCCTGAAGACTATCACCTTGTATTAATCACCACCACGCTGTTACGACCTACACAACAAGAGTTGATGTTTTTAAACATGCTTTGCTTCCAAAAACAATAACAGACTAGGATAACCTGCATTCACAATTATTTGTAGACACCACATCAAGAGAAAATTTTGTTAAAATTTGGAAGCATATGTTGTCCAAGTTGTTGTCTAAGCATATGCATTTAAACCTCGATATAACAAAGTCAGTAAAATCGGCAGTTTACTTCGTAATATTGAAATTTCGTAACATCAAAATTCGCCTCCTAACATGTTAAGAATCCGCCAAAAATGCACTGTGGATAACTCACAGGAAAAGCCTTTATTCGCGATTAAAATTCTTCTTCTACCCTTTCTTTGCCAGAAGCAATAGCGTTATGGGTGTCTTATGTCGCGAGCCGCCTCAGCACGTCCATCGCGCCGACCATCTCATGGGTGTGGTGGGAACGACGCATTGTCTCAAGTTTTGGCTTTTCTGTCATCATCCTCTTGTAAGTGCACCAAGCATGCCATAGATACGACGTCGCATTCCGCCGCTGTCACCGTTGCGACCTCGTGGCCTTCGACAGCGGCCTCGCGATGGGCCATACTGTCTGCCCCCAATCTCCCTCACGTTTCCTTTTCTTTCTTATGTCGGCGAGAACGAGGAGAGGGTCCTCCAATCACCAACCAATGAAATAAAATCAGGCCAACCCCGCTCCTTTTCTGCCATAAGCGCAAGTGTGTGTCTTTTTGCACGTACGCGCATTGTCTGAGTTAGAAGCGAGGTTGTCAGGTGTGAAGCGGGTGCGCGACGGGCTTCACAGCTGACAGGTGTGCCAACGGCACTACCTTCCAGTCCTTTTGCCAAGCTTTGGGCATCCGTAAATGTGATAAACGTGGCGCTCCGACTTCGAGCTCAAGAAGCGCGTCACATTCGGCGCCGATTTGCCGATTTTCCGATTTGCCGACATTTCACATCGTGCTGATAACACGATAGTGGCAGTAGCCACCACCATCTTGCACAATGCCACTAAGCGAGGGGTGGGGAAGTTAGAAGCACCTGCCTCCACCCTCACGTCTCCTCTCTATACTGCATCTCAGCAGTTCCTTGTATCACTACCAGGGCTGCAATGACTGTATGAGGCAACGTTCTGACACTGCACAATGTAATGTCAGTACAGTGAAAGCTCGTTAATTCGAACCTCAATAAGCCGAATTTTCAGATAATTCGAAATACACTACTGGGTCCGGCCAAGCTCCATAAAGATCTGTGTATAAAAAAGCCCGTTAATTCGAAAGCGAGTCGGTTCCGCTACGGATAATTCGAACTACGCGCCGCCGCGTCTGGGCGGCTTGGCACACAGCACGTGGTCAAAAAAAAAAAAACACCTCCGCATAGTTAGAGCTTGCGTACGTCCTAAACGGGGACAGAAGATGGAGCCAGATAAAACCATGGAAGAGTGGGTAAAGCCTAAACGGCGCCATCACCGGCACGGCGGCTGGCGGCGCCGATGGGTAGGGGTTGGCGGCCGCGGTGGCGGCTGCCTACCCTCCTTTCCGCGCAGCCTCTGAAACTCGCAACTAAATGCTCGTTAAATCGAGCCCTGTTAATTCAGAAATACGGATAAGTTCTGTCAGCGCGGTCCCAGCCAACACCCATGAAAGGCTAGCTATCACTTTGGACGGGCGCTACAAATTACGCGCGAAAAACTTTTTTTTTCTTTGCGAGTGTCGTCAATCCTTCCCCCATCAACCGCCAACGGAAGCACGCGGTCAGCCGCGATCATGACGCCGGCAGCGTCGCCCGGCGGTCAGCCGCTGGCCGGAAGCGGCCAAAGTGGGCTATCAGCGCGGACCGATCAGGGCATGACCACGTCTGACTACCGCCCGCTTCTACAGCATAGCCGCGCCTGCCAAAGCCAACGTTTTTGATTAGGTTAGGTCAGTTGGAAAACTCCGCATCGGAGGCAGCCCTAACTCGTGTCCTAGCTGAGCAGTAACACTGGCGTCGCGTTGAGATTGGAGTGGCCGTCGACCGCTGCCGCCGCGCCTGCCGAGTTCAGCGCTTTGTTTGCTGGGTATCTTTTCGGTGTGAATTGCTGGTGCGCGCTCAAAATAGTTATTTCATTGTCATTGTGTCTTTCTGTGTTACTTTAAAGGAATGTGACATGACAATCATGTGTCGTTGTATTGTAGGCCAAGCTTGCTTGACGCATTATCAACATGCCGACGTGCAGCACGCCGAGCTGCCGAAGTGGATATATGCTTCTGAAGAAAAAACTTGTGAACTGCGGCACTTATTCGAACCTCCCAATGACCCCGAAGTGCTCAGGGCGTGGGCAGCTGCCATTCCGCGAAAAGCCTTCAACGTAACATCGAAGACATACATTTGCGATGTACATTTTGAACCAGAGGACCTCATCACTTGCTATACGAGCACATCATTAACGGCAGCACTGTTCGAACTCCACGAAAAAAGTGGACTCTTAAGCAAGGTGCGGTGCCACGAATTTTTCCAAATACTCCTGAGCACCTCTCAAAATCAAGGGCATCGAAGCCTGGAAGGAAACCCCGGAAACGAAGAGGTACAGTGAATCACGACGTGCGCCTGTCGGAAAGTTGATAATGCGTGCTGCGTAAACAGCGAAAATGTCGTTCCCGATGAAACTGGAACCTCTTCCGAACCAGATTTGTGGTAAAATGAAGCAACTTGGATTCCTGCGTTCTAAGGGCGCTCAAACTTTGAGTCCTGGAATGTGGAGCTAATGACCGAGGAAGTTATTTTCTTCAAAACTGCTGTAAGCAGCGATATCGTTGTGATTGACAGTGCAGTGGTTGTGAAGAAAGACTTCACTGTTGCTGTCAGCTCAAGGGAAAGCTTGTTCCTTTGTGTGTATATACTAAGTGCGGTTTGGGGAACCAGCTATAGCTCTCAAGCTTGGCAAAAGTGTCATCCTTTCTAAACTATGCTGACAACCTAAATGTTTGCACGGGCTGTCACTGTAGTTTATTTCCGTCCATTGCGGCCACAACAACTGCTCTCAAGAGCCACAACTTAATTGTGGAGGAGCACAAAGTGCTTTGGGCTGTCTCAGCAAAGCTTCTGCCCACCATGCAAAAGCACAAGGAAGAATCTCTGCGCGCGAGAGAAGCGAAACCGAGAAAAGGAAAGGACTGGACCAAACCTGAGGTTTCGCTCAAAAGCAAGAAACTTCAGGAAGAACGTTATTAGACCCACAATTTTCTGACAAAAAGTGAAGAAACAAATTTGTGCAATGAAGATGCACCTTAATAAAGTTTCAAGCAGTGATTTTGAGCTTGAGCTTATTCCTCTTCCGCCATTACAAGCCCCTTCCGAGCTGTTCAGAACATTTTAATTCTAAGCCAGGAGGTCTACACACATGCGGCATCCTTCAAGCAAATGCGGTGGTAAAGCTAACATATCCCAGTAGTGAGGCGAGTTTACCGACTGGAAGCAAGGTATCATCGTGCAGCCTAATCGCATAAAAAGGTCAGTTGCAACTCTCAAAGGCGATTAAGGGCGCATTTTTCACATAGTAGTTCGTCGTTTTGTAAATACATTCTTGCGCTCAATTTATGAGCTGGCTTAAACATGCACATAGAATGACCATGGACACGTCTGCTTGAAAAGCGCAGCCGTGTGTCGAAATGTACCCGACTGAGGTATGGACTAGCAATATCGGAAGCGACAACGCAAAACCGTCTCAAACATGGTTCGTGTCAGGAGGGTCGCGCCGGAGCGACAGTGCAGGAAGTGTAAGCACGAAGCAGCTGCCGTTGTCCATCAGCCGGCTCAACCCGATTGCCAAGTTTAACCATTTTCCCCCCCGACTACAATCCTGGCTTTTATTTTATTTATGTGTGTAAAGAGCGTTCAAATAGCTGTTCTGAGCTGCCTTAAAGGGTCTATGCAACGAATAAAAAGTCGCTTGTAAATGTTTTCAATGCTTAGAAATGACGCTAAGAAGCATTCACACCAAGTATGAGTCTTCAGAACTGAGCCAGCAATTTATTATGAATTCTTAAAAACCGTGCTTTTTAAAATTCACGGGCCGATTGGTGTGCTCGTAGTGACCGATTTTGAAATTAAAATCGTGAAAATAGACGCCACTGTACCCATGACGTCAGCAGGCCACCACACGCTGTCATTCGCGGGAGCCACGGCAGCCACGACGTCACGGGCATACTTCCGGTAGCCGTGAAAATCGTCTACTCGTGCCGCCGCGCGACCTTCTCAGGCAAGCGCGAGCTAGGGCATTGCCTTCGTGCATATGGTTTCAATTTTCCTCTGCCGCCTCCTTCTGCCGGGAGTTCCGGAGCCACTCGCATGGCTCTTCGTGCGCACGCATAGGGCTCGATGCCCATCGCGGCCGTAAGAGCGAGCAGTCGCGCCTCGAGGTGGTCCGGGTCCATTACTGCTAACTACAACAGACGACAAGCAAAGAAACCCGACACGCGCTGCAATCCAGGACGGCGAAGAGAGACCGGAGATGCCGCCACGCCGCCAACGCTGCTGCTGGAGTGCTAGGAGCGACAACCGGAAGTTGCAAAAGGAACGTCAGCGGATGACGTATTCATAGGCGGGGCCCAGTCCCAGACCTGTTTTCTTTATTTTTGTCTGGTACCCCGCGTGTACGAGTTGAGGGGGAGAGGAGGAGCGTGATTTTTAATCATCTATATCATCGTTGTTATTGATGCTAGCTTAAAAATTCTTGCACTGGAATGACGAGTGATGAAATGCCTATCTCTTGTCTGCTTCATGTATACTAAATTAATTTATTGCATAGTCCCTTTAAGGCCTCTGTAGTGTTGTGAAAGCTGCTTGCTTCCGCCGTTCAGCACGGAGCGCTTGGAGAAGTAGCAGACGATCCCAGAAGAAGCAATCCTAACACGACTGCAGTGCCGCCGCTGTGCGAGATACGGAAGGGGCCCGCTCCATCTACATGGCTTATAATAAACTGCACATCTCCAACCAAAAATGTTAACTTTAACCCAACGTTTCGAAGCCGACTCGGGTCCTTCATCAGGGGTGACTGAGGGCAGTAGCTAGCATCTCTTAAAGGGACTATGCAACGAATAAAAAGTCACTTGTAAATGTTTTCAATGCTTAGAAATGATGCTAAGAAGCATTCACACAAAGCATGAGTCTTCGGAAATGAGCCGGCAATTTATTATGAACTTTTAAAAACCGTGTTTTTCAAAATTCGCGGGCCGATTGGTGTACTCGTAGTGACCGATTTTGGAACTAAAATCGTGGAAGAAAGACGTCACTGTACCATGACGTCGCCAGGCCACCACACGCTCTCATTCGCTGGAGCCACGGCAGCCACGACGACACGGGCACACTTCCGGTAGTTGTGAAAATCATCTGCTCGTGCCGCCGCGCGACCCTCTCGGGCAAGCGAGCCAGGGCATTGCCTTCGCGCATATGGTTTCAATTTTCCTCTGCCGCCTCCTTCTGTCGGGAGTTCCGGAGCCACTTGCACGGCTCTTCGTGCGCACGCACAGGGCTCGATGCCCATCACGGCCGTAAGAGCGAGCAGTCGCACCTCGAGGTCCGGGTTTATTACTGCTAACTACAACAGACGACAAGCAAAGAAACCCGATGCGCGCTGCAATCCAGAAAGGCGAAGAGAGACCGGAGATATGCCGCCACGCCGCCGACGCTGCTGCTGGGGTGCTAGGAGCGACAACCGGAAGTTGCAAAGCGAACGTCATCTGATGACGTATTCAAAGGCGGGGTGCAGTCCCAGACCTGTTTTCTTTATTTTTTTTCTGGTGCTCCTTGTGTACGAGTTGAGGGGGGAGAGCAGGAGCGTAATTTTTAATCGTCTATATCTTCGCTGTTATTGATGCTAGCTCAAAAATTCTTGCACTGGGGTGACAAGTGATCGAATGCCTATCTCTCGTCTGCTTTACGTAATCTCAATTAATTTATTGCATAGACCCTTTAGGTATGGAGGGAAGGGGGGGGCGGGTGAAAAGAACAACAGCTGTGTCGCGCAAGAAGCGGGGGAGGGGTTTTAGGCTGTTAGTCACGCTGGCGCACTGCAGGGAGGTGCTGAATGGCGACTTTTTTTCGTTGCATTGAAGAGCGAAGTCCCTGGGCATATACTGGGGGCAGGCTTCCTTTTGTGCGGTTGATATAGTTCGGGGTGGTTTGGATATGCCAGGATTCCAGAAGGAGCCTCTTGTGGTAATCTGTTTCGATTCCGAGGATGCAGGTCTCTTCAAAGTTGATTCTATGGTCGGAGTCCTCGGAATGTTCGGCTACTGGATTGCGCTCTCTTGCGAATTTGCAGACGTCGTTCTTGTGTTGCCGAATTCTTTCTTTGAAAATTTTGGTTTCGCCGATGTAGCTTGCGTCGTAGTCGGCGCATGGAATTTGGTAGACAATGCCTTGGGCTCTTTCTCTCGGCGGCCGGTCTTTGGGAACAGGTAGGCAAAGCGCAACAGTGTTTGTGGGCTTGTGCGCAACCTGGAGACCCGATTTTTTTTAGGATTCGGGCGATGGTTTCGCTGACACCTCCGACATAAATAAAGTGACGTATTTTGGTGGTGACGTTGGTCTTTGTGAGTTGATTTCTTGACGAATGTTGTGTTTTTGACGTCAAATAGTTTTCTGAATAAAGTCTTTTTGGTAGCCGTTCATAATGAGGTCTTTGAATATCGTGCGTTGTTCTTTTTTTCTGTCTAGTTCTGTGCTGCAGTGTGTCTCAATTCTTCTGAACAGCGTCTTCACCACTGATGCTTTATGGACTGTCGGGTGGTTCGAAGAGAAGTGGAGATACCAGCCTGAGTGGGTTGGTTTGCGGTATACGGAGAATTGAAGGGTATTGTCGTTTCGGGACACGAGGAAGTCCAAAAACGGCAGGGAGTTTTCTTGTTCCACCTCTAGCGTGAACTGAATGTCAGGTTCTACGGAGTTTAAATGACGAAGGAAATTTTGAGTCTCAGATTTTTTAATGACGGCGAAGCAGTCGTCGACGTACCTGAGGAAAATCTTTGGTTTCGGGTGGAATGAGTTTAGGGCTCGCTGTTCGACGTGTTCCTTTGTTAAATGACGACAGAGATGGATGCTCCCATTGGTGTTCCTTTCACTTGTCGGTAAAATTCCCCGTTTGACGAGAAGTATGTGTTTGATAGGCACAACTCCAGGAGGCGGCACACATCATTTACACTCAGCAGGGTTCGTGCGCCGAGTGTGTCGTCGCGTTGTAGGGTGTCACGGGTAGCGGCCACCGCAAGCTTCACGGGGATGTTTGTGAAAAGGGACACCACGTCAAAGGAGACAAGGCATTCGTCGTCCTCAAGGGTGGCTTGGGACGCCAGTTCGATGAATTGGCTGGAATGACGGATATGGGTCGCTGCTTTTCCTGCGATTGGGGATATTAGTTTGTGAAGGTATTCTGACAACGAGCGAAGAGGGGAACACCGGAAGTCGACAATCGGGCGCAAAGGGATCCCCAGTTTGTGGACTTTGGGCAGGCCGTAGAATGCTGGAGCCGATCCGTTGGTGCTCAATAACTGAAAGTCGAGGTTTCGGAAGGTGGGGTGTTTTTCGAATACTTCTTTCAATGTTTTGTTTAGCCTTGCTTGGGTAGTGGTTGTGGGGTCCTTCTTCAATTTCGCATATTCTTGACTGCTGAGTAAGGTGGATATTTTCTCCTCGTAGTCCCGTCTGTCTAGTACGGCTGTTGTGTTGCCCTTGCCCGCTGGGAGGATAGCTATGTTGTTGTCTGTCTTGAGGTCTTGCAGGGCTTGCCTTTCGTCCGGATTTAGGTTTGATTTTTTTCGGTGTCCTTGCACTGAATTGAGTACACCTATTGTTTTGAGCCTGACCTCTTCTCGTACACCAGGTTCCAGTTGCCGGATACCGACTTCAAGCGCAGATACGATTGCTGGAAGGGGGGTCTGTTAACCTGGAGGTTGAATTTGTGTCCCGTGGCTAGGATTGACGTTTCGGCGGTTGTGAGATTCCTGGAGGAGAAGTTGGTGATCAGGTCAGATTGGTCCGGTGGGGGTTGTTCGGGCCGGCGTTGAAGTTTCGACAACTTCTCTGTCTGCTTGGTGCGGTGTTTGTCGGCTTCCGATGATGCGGTTTCTTTGGCAAATGCCTTGATAGACGTCACTAGGTTGGCATCTTGTGCTCGAGTTGTCGGCGGGCGAAGAATGCGCCGATTTCTTTCTTCCTAATCACGTTACGGCACTCATGTATCCGTGCCGTCACTAGGAGCTGTTCTGCCTTGTTGATGATGTTTCGTCCTTCCGGTGTGGGGACCAGGCGTCGTAGTCGTAGGCTCTGGGGTACAACCTTGTTTTCCTTGCATATCTTGGCGAATTCCAGGTGTGTCTTGAACACCGAGATGCCTTGTATGGTCTTGATGTACTTCTTCGCAAGCTGCATAGCTTCTAGCCCGAAGTCTGCACGGATAGATTGAAAACTAAACATTTTGACAGATTTACCTGTCTGGTTGGGTTTGAAGACTTATAATAAACTGCACATCTAAAACCAAAAATGTTAACTTTAACCCAACGTTTCGAAGTCGACTCGGCTCCTTCATCAGGGGTGACTGAGGGCAGTAGCTAGCGTCTTTTAAGTATGGAGGGGAGGGGGGGGGGGGGGGTGAAAAGAACGACAGCGGTGCCGCGCAAGACGCGGGGGAGGGGTTTTAGGCTGTTAGTCACGTTGGAGCACTGCAGGGAGGTGCTGAATGGCGACTTTTTTTCGTTGCGTTGAAGAGCGAAGTCCCTGGGCATATACTGGGGGCAGGTTTCCTTTTGTGCGGTTGATATGGCATGCGCACGCTCTTTGCCAACTGACCTTATTTAAAAACGCTGGCCGAAGCGGCCTCTCACTTCACCACGAACTCGTCGTTGCCATTACACTGTCTCATGTTCATTGCAAACAAAAGTCGCACGAAGCTTTCGCTTTGTCTGAAGATACCCGCAGCACAAAATTTTAGCGAAGAAACGCGCCATATTTTCAGAATGCTTCTGGATTTTCAAAGCTGCTAGGCTTAGCCACTACGCGTCGGTTGACGTCAGGAAGCGTGGGAGGTTCAAACAGGTTAACTATTTTGGTTCAGAAAGGGGTCACAAAGAATAATTCGTCCTCTTTGTCGTCATTGAATAAATAATAGCTGAATTGTAAATGCACAGCTGTTGTTTTCAGCATTTTACTAAGCATATGGAATCACGCCGTTTCTAAACACTGGCGGCAGCGGTCTGGCTGTAGCCGCCCGTTTTCCGCCGCTTGTGGTGCTGCGCGGTGGCGGTGCGTCGGCGTTCCGCCGCGCCGCTAAAAATCCGTAGCACAAGTTCACTCCATGTGGGTTGCCCTTAAGGCGAACGTACTTAAAACGAGGCTCGCAAAACCGGACAAGCACTGGCACTCTGCAAAGTTCGCTTCTCCCCCTTGCTAGAGCTAACGTCAAAAGATAAACACACCGTGATGTTATCGCTGTGCAGCATCTTGGCGCACTGCCAAGAAATGCATTGTGGACCGTGACGGTGCGAAACGGAGGGAAGTGTTAACGACTGACGCTTCTTTTTTTTAGATCCTTAGGCGAAAATCGAGGGAGGGTAGGTTCATTATGCGAGTATGTTCGTTACGCGAGTAAATACGGTACACATACCGTAACGCAAATGGTTCTCGTCAGTTTTTTCGAGGCCATTTGATAATTCGAACATCGGATAATTCAAACTTTTTTCCCAATCCCGTGAAGTTCGAATTACTGTATATAAAATGGGCATGTGGGATGGCATGCTTTAAAGTGCGCATGTGCCAAACACTATTTCAAATCAGGCTTGACATATGCTAGCATTACGCACGGTATTCCAGAGTTTAGCGTGCGCGATTCTTGCATCGTAAGCTAAAACAACTTTTCTAGCATGGCAGCATGCTTCAAGCAGAACCCCTCGCATCGGAATGAATTTGCCATTGTTACCTGGTTTTGCAGCATGTTCAGTGGTCATAAATAAGGCATTGGGCTTTCATTTTATCTCATCTTAACGGCAGTAAAATCCATGAGCGATAAATCTGCTGCTTTATTTTTTCTTTTGAGGGAAGATTTTGCCACTCCTAGGCCCAGAAACGAGCTTCAGTTTGTTGACAAAAATAGTTAGTTTTAATAACCATATGGCACCACCAGGCAGAGTTTATCGTTGCGTATCCAGATGCATATGTGACACACAGCATAAAGTCCTGTATAACGCTTGCATTTAGTGTGCATGAGCATGCATGTATACAGTATTTTAAAGCTGCCTAATGTTCTTTCAGTGTTCAGCCCACAGACAGGACCTATTGATCACCTTACTCCAACCATACCTTGATATGCGACGAGCAGATGATGAGGCACGGAGGAACACGTTTAACGCACTCTTTTGATTGACTCAGGAGGTCTCTAGATTCCATAGTACCGCAAGGAGCTTACAAGATAGAGTATAGGTCTGCTTGACTGCCATTAACCTAGGAAATGAACTTTTCACCTTGCATTGCCAGCGCCTTCAGTCGTTTGTGTGTTGCTGTCACCACGGCAGTCATGCAAGCAATGGAGCAGGTGGAATGGTGAGCAGTGCTCATCGACTGCTTTCTTAGATATGTCCTGTTGCTTTGCGCTGCTTTTAAATGTGAACTATTATAGTGCCACATAATGTGACACTACAAAAGCGAAAGATGCGGAGACTGCAGCATTTTTCACGGAGAGGCATTAATTGTGCTGGAACACGGTGTGTTGTCTCAACTCCGTTTGCTTATTGCAATTGTAGATGTTCCTCTCATCGCATTCGGTGTTTCAGCGTCACAAAACTTTTACTTACTTTGCCCATATTTCAACTAACAAAGCATTAGTTGGCATGGTGAGTTCGTTATATCAAGGTCAACCATTGCAGCACCTTCACTACATGTTCACAAATACACATGCTTAAATGAGGGCGGTATTGGAGAACTAAGAAACTCATTAATGTGTGTTGTGTTGGGTTTAATGGCGCATAATAAGGCTATCATGTGCCAAGCTCAAGGTGTAAAGAATCGTTTTCTGCAGATTTTTCCAAAGATAAAAATTATGGCGGTTTTCCTTCTGCCTAGTATTCAGAGCAGAGCAAAAACAAGATTTATAAATGGTTCACATTAAAAGTTGCAAAGGAGGTTGGGTAACCTCATCAGCCGTCCTTGGCTGGGCAAGGACTGGAGGCCCCCAACCAATGAAAATAAAGCAACCTCAGCCCTTTTCTCCGGAATGAGAAAGTGGTTGAGGTGTACTAAAATACAAACAGACCAGTGGGTAAAAAATTTTAGAGCCTCTTGAGAAGTCCAGTTTCTTTAAGAAAGCTAAAAACACATGATATATCAACAACTGCACCATCTCCTAAAAGCAGTGCAGGATGAAAAGGAATGCATTCGGTATAGAATTCGGTAAAATACTTTTTCCTTAGTTTTTCTAATTTTGCACAAGAAAATAAAATGTGGTTAATCGTAACTTTGTCTCCACATTCTTCGCATACAGGTTGATCTTGTTTTGTCAGTAGGAAATTGTGTGTGAGGTGCGTGTGTCCTATACGAAGACAGCAGATAATCACTTCCTTAAAACGTTCCTGGTGGGTGCAGGACTTCCATTCACTTATAACTGGTTTGACATTGTGTAGTTTGTTTTTTACATCGTTGTTCTATGCGGATTGCCATTTCTGTTTTATGTTACGATGTATTAAGTTAATGCTATCTTTTAACAGAATATTTTCTTTCTTTATTTGCTTGTCACGCGCTTGAGCAGCGCATTAGTCTGCTCTCTCATTGCCTGAATTCCGATATGGTTTGGTACCCAGCAGAGTTTTAGGTTTTGTTCTTTAGCTGTGGCTATTACTCTGTTGTGTATGATATCACCAAGTATAGGAGTGACTGCATTTCTAGAGTGGAGAGCTGTAAGTAAACTTAGCGAGTCGGTGCAAATAATACTGCTTTTGAGGTTCTCCTTTACTATTTGTTTAATGGCTACATAAACAGCGTAACATTCGGCAGTGAAGATTGATGCACACTGTGGAAGCCTTACTATCTGATTGCAATTCGCTTGTACCACTGCACTTCCAAAGTAAGCATCTGTTTTTGAGCCATCTGTGTAAAAAGCACTGAAGGTACTGTATTTTTCCTTGAGTGCAAGAAATTCTTGCAGCATCTTTCTTTCTGTGGGGTTCGTTTTTTACAGAACTGCATAAGAGTAAAATCGCAGATTGTAGGAAAATGATACCATGGAGTCAGCGGATCGTGTCTTCGAGAAATGTCAGGTAATGTGTCCAGTAGGCCGAGGTTTTGGCACATATCTTCAAAATGCAAGAGCAGTGTCATAGTAGTCTGTGGTTTGTTGTTAAAGAGTGTTCTTGATGGGCACTTTGTTGCTATTTGGTGACAGATATGTTTAGGCAGTGAACAGATTTTTAGAATGTATGAACACGTTAGCATCGTTCTTCTGTCTGTAAGTGATGCTTCGTTAGTTTCTACATACAGACTGTTTATGGGTGATGTCCTATAAGCACCAGTGGAAACATGCAAACGTAAATTATGTACTGGATCCAGTCTATGATACGATGGTCTTGCTGACCCATAAGCTATACATCAGTAATCCAAGGTAGAACGAACAACAGACCGATAAATTTGTAAAAGGCACATCCTATGAGAACCCCAGTGTTTCCGGGAAAGTATGTTCAAAGACTGGGAGGCTTTCTTCTTTAGAGCATTAATATGTGGTAGGAATGTCAGCTTGTTGTCAAAAATAATGCCCAGAAATTTTACTTCATTTTTTATAGCCAGTTTGATTTTGTTGAGATGTAAGCTGGGGTTGGATTGTAGACCTCGTTTTAGTGAGAGCAGCACGCCCACTGTTTTCTGTGCGAAGAACTGGAATCCATTTTTGTCTGCCCATGTCTCTAGTTTGTTTATTGTTAACTGTGTTAGTCTCTCACATGTTGCTACATTGGATGATGTACAAGCTGTTTGAAGGTCGTCGACATAGACTGAGTACATCATGGACTTTGGGATTATTTTGCTTATGGAATTCATCTTTACAATAAACAGTGTTGTGCTTAAAATACACCCCTGAGGAAACCCGTTCTCTTGAGCGAAATTCCTGGAAAGGGTTGATGCCAGGCGTATTTGAAATGAGCGGTCGGAAAGGAAGTCATTCAGGCAGTTCAACATTCTGCCGTGAATACTTAGGTCCTCTAGGTCGTGGAGGATCCCAAACCTCCAGGTTGTATCATATGCTTTCTCCATATCGAAGAAAACAGCAAGACAATGCTGTTTGTGTATAAAAGCTTCTCTTATTGTGCTTTCGAGGTGAACTAAATGGTCTGTCGTTGAGCATTCCTTTTTATAACCGCACTGATGGACATCAAGAAATTCGCGAGATTCAACGACAAATGTTAATCTTATATTAACGACGCTTTCAAAAGATTTCGCGAGACAGCTTGTGACGGCTATCGGCCTATGGACCTCCTTCACCCCGCGACGTCACGAAGATGCGGTGGCGCTGATGTCAGCAGCGACTTTCGCATGATAGGCAAAACAGCTATGGCCAGCCGGTGCCTACCGCAGCTGCTGCAGCTACCGGCGGCTACATATCATGCCTGCGCACTGCAGAAGCCGCATGTATTGATCAGCTGCGTCACTGTTCGATCCACGT
This sequence comes from Amblyomma americanum, assembly GCA_030143305.2. Lineage (NCBI taxonomy): Eukaryota > Metazoa > Arthropoda > Arachnida > Ixodida > Ixodidae > Amblyomma > Amblyomma americanum. The sequence continues at coordinate 10,088 of JARKHS020036295.1, read as the reverse complement.
AGTAGCATAAAAGAAAATTTAAATTGGCCCCGATAGGCTCCTCGCGATAAATGCCGCATTAGTAAACTGGCTAACGGGGAATGGGCCGCGGTACTAAAGCGCGAAGTCTGGGAGTCGATCGGCACTGCCACTCAATGTACTTAATAGCATGTAAGTTACCGCTTTCATTCACCTGAACATCAGCATAGTACGCTTATAACTGCGCAAGGAAAAAAAAGCACGTATCTAGCTGCGCACGCATTTATCACCTTGAGCCGGTGTGCACGGGGCCCCCGCCGGCAGGTTCACTCGCCCCCCAAGGAATGTGTTTTGTTAATAGCACAGCATGTTTTAATGGCATGTTTTATGGCATTTGATATTTACTAGAAAGTGCTTCTTAATATGACAGACGTAATTATTTCATTCGAGTAGAAAGAAGTATGGTAAGTTCATGCGCGGTCACGTTGGCTTGCTTAGAATAGCGTGCCTTAAGTGTGCTAAAAGCCACATGCTTTTTCATTGCATCATTCATGTGTCATGTTTCATGATGCAGTCTATGATCGCGAAGCTTCTTTGGAAAGAAGCAGCCGCAGGCATGCTACTAACAGACGTGTCGAGATTGGGGGGGGGGGGCGCGGCAATGAAAAGTATTTTTGTTATTTATGCACGCGATATGAAACTAAATTTCGTGCAAATATGAAATTGCTACTCTAGTTTCGGTAATGCCTTTTATATTTAGCTATACCTGGTGCAGTTCTTGGGTAATTATAATTAGCACACTCGTCAAGTCACCTCAAGGTCTTAACTAATTGAGTAGAAAGTGCGCAAATTTTTTATGCCAGCATGTTTACAAAGCCTTGTTCTGTATATGACGCTATTACTTCTTTTTTTAGATCATCATGTACTTATGCATGCATAGTTACGTGAAAATGTTTCTTACAAAAATAACGGACATATTACTGCACCTGTAGGAAAAAAAATCGAGAGATAAATTACATTCCTCAGCGTCTCAGGAATTGTTTGCGAGAAATAGAATCATTCTATTTTCATGCGTTACAAAATTACGAAGGTGTGAGTGATGCCAATTGCAGAAAATGTGAAAGGTCAGAAAACGAACCTTATAATTAACGTTTATTTCCTCGTTTTTGGCCTCTTCGCTTGCGCTTTGGTCAAAGACATGCGGCCCTGAACACAAAGAAAGCCTCAAAAAAATTACCTCACAATTTTCGACGACACCGCATCTCGAAAGCGTACTTAAAAATTTCTACTGAATATTTTGCTATAATTTTTCGTCATGAAACAGAACACCCCAAAGCTAAGAAAGAAAATAATTCCAGAAATCAAAAATTTTCACCAAATCGACCAGTTTAACAAGGGGAGAAGTCGGCCTGGCTGGTGCGTGATCCTGCAGATAAAAACAGCGCTTAAGCGGGACAGCTAGAGGAAAATAAGTGCACGACGCTGTCCCCACTTTTCGCACAGCACGACTCCTACGTATGTCAGCAGACGGTGAGCGCACGTCTGCTCCGCCGAAAGTTCGCCAGCACATCCTCTCACTACTGTCCCGAAGCAAAATCATTCTGGCTGGAGCAGAGTGTCAAAAGCTTCCTATTTTATTCAATGCCTAGCGTAGAAATCAACGGCAGAAACACTTTCTGTTTACTACTAACCATATATACAATACACAGTGGCGAACTATTTCTCTGAATACGCCGCACGTGGCCAACGCGAGCTCGTGTACTTCAAGAAATTACTAAGCTGTAAACATCAACCATTGCTGTGATTCGCAAAAACTGAAAACGCGCCTACAAGCCTTGAAAACCCGCGCTCAACACCTCTCCGCAACGACACTCCCTGGCCTTTTGCCTACCACGAGCTCGTTAGCGACTGCTGCGCCACCTCGTTTGTTTACAAATATGCAGGAGGTCTATAGCTACTTGGGGAAGTTGGTGGTTTCCCAGGTTTCAGGAGTGGCACTATGACGGCTTTCTTCCACTCCTTAGGTATTTTTCCTTCTGTGAATATTTTGTTAAAAAAATTCAAGAGTGCCTCTATGGCAGGTTGGGAAAGATGGGCAAGCATTTCGTAGTGTATCTAGTCATGTACTGGAGCAGTTTTTTTTGCCGGTATACAGTACTTCAGTTATTTCTTGGAGGGTAATTAGACAATTGTATTTTTCATTTACACCTCCACTTGTTGGCAGCCTGTGTTTTTCGGCCGTGCTTTTGTATTTGAGAAATGACTGACTATAGTGTGATGAACTTGAAACTGCAGCAAAGTGCTCCCCCAATATGTCTGCCTGTTCCCCGATATTTGTTTGTGTGCTGGGTGTTGTCAAAAAATGGACTGTGAAGGGTGAGTAGCTACCATTTAATTTTCGAACTTGCTCCCACATTTTCTTCGACAGGGTTGAACTATCTATAGAAGACACATAAGCTCTCCAGGATGTTTTTTCGGCATTGCGCTGAGTATATCGTGCTTGTGCTCTGACCTTTTTGAGATGGATAAGGTTCTCGTGTCTTGGGTATCTGCGAAAGACTCCCCACGCTTTATTTTGCCATTTTCTTGCTTCCTTGCATTCACGTGTGTACTACACTTTGTGGTTCTGACGGACCCCTCCTGATGATTTTGGGATTGATAAGTGTGCGGCAGTAAGGATGCATGACGTGAATGCTTCATTTATTTCGTCTATGCCGAGATTTTTTTAAAGCAATATTCTCTAAACTGGCGTTTTCTATAAACAATTCCCAGTTAGCTAAATGTAACTTCCAACAATGTGGTTTTGTCGGGATGACTGTTGGTGAGGATGACAGGCTTATTATGACAGGAAGGTGATCGCTCCCATACAGGTTGTCAAGAACATCCCATTTAAAAACGGTAAAAACACTTGGTGAGCAAAAAGATAAATCTAGGCAGCTCATTTTTCCACTGCTTGGAGAACAATAAGTGTGTTTGCCTGTGTTCACGAGGCAAACATTGTTGCAGAGGATAAAATCTTCTAAAATCTGGCCTCTGACATCCGTTTGTTCGCTTCCCCAGAAAGAGGAGTGAGCATTAAAATCCCCATCTAAAAGATATGGTTCCGGAAGTTGTATTACAAGACTTTCTAAATTGTGAAGTGTGACTGTTAGGTGAGGTTCAATGTATATGGAACATATTGTTATTGTCTTAAAATCGAGGACAGTGACCGCAAATGCCTCATATGAGGTTTTTAGGTCAATTTTTCGAGTAGCAACCCCACCTTGGACAACTATAGCAGCGCCTCCAGAGAACCTGCTTGAGGTCTCTCGGTCACATTGAAAGACTTGATACTTTTTAAGAATGTTTTTTTTTTCTGTGGTCCCAGGTTAGTCTCCTGGAGACACAGTGCTACCGGGGAGAATGAATTTAAAATATCTGTTACGTCAGTGTAGCTGTTTAAAAGTCCACGACAGTTTCAGTGAACTAGTAATGCCATGATTGTAGGCTAGTTGGGGATAAGTTTTAGAAACTAGGTTTGTGGGTCTTTTGGACCTGTTATAGGGACTTTATCCCTTTTTATGCACTCAAGAGAGCTTTGCCGCTGCTGCAGCTGGGGCGAGGGAGGAGTTGTGTCCATCACCTCACGGGAGGTGCTGGAGGACCGCGGGTGTTTGCGTTTCAAACCTCCCCCGACGGGGGGAAGTTGCACGGTATGCCGACCCATGGACCGGTGCCCCCTGCTTTCGGAGTGGCAGAGCAGCCTTCGCTGTCCCTGCCTGGGGCGTGGATGGCCCTGCCATCGGCTCGGTAGAAGCCGCCTCGGCAGGTGCTAGAGTGCTGTGTGGTGCTAAGCCCTTGTGCACCACATCAGCGAAGCTGGATTTCGCTGTGAAAGAGAATTGGTTGGTGAGGGAAAATCGCCTTCTCGCTTCTCTAAACGAAATGTTTTCTTTGGTCTTTGTGATGATTATCTCCTTTTCCTTCTTCCAGGACGGACACGCCGTGAAGTATGGAGCATGGTCTCCTTCACAGTTTGCGCAGTGCAGGGCTGCGTCACATTCCTCAGAAACATGATCCTTTGAAGCACATTTTGAGCAAGTTTTGCGGCCGTGGCAGCTCTGTGAGCCATGGCCAAACAATTGACAATTGAAGCATCTTTGTGGGTTCGGAATATAGTGCCTGACATTTACTTTTAGGTATCCTACTTCGATGGTTTCAAGTAGTGTACTCGTGTTGAATGTTAGAACCAAGTGTTTTGTATCTATTTCTTTGTTGTCTTTCCGGATTTTGATTCTGTATACATCTGTGACATTTTTCTCAGACAAGCCTTCCAGCAATTCTTTTTCAGTTAGGTGTATGAAATCATTTTCAGAGATGACGCCACAGACAGTGTTAAGTGATTTCATGAATTGCTTTCATGAACTGGTTTGGTTTGGTTTATTGGGGTTTAACGTCCCAAAGCGACTCAGGCTATGAGAGACGCCGTAGTGAAGGGCTCCGGGAATTTCGACCACCTGGGGTTCTTTAACGTGCACTGACATTGCACAGCACATATCGGCCTCTAGAATTTCGCCTCCATCGAAATTCGACCGCCGCGGCCGGGATCGAACCCGCGCCTTTCGGGCCAGCAGCCGAGCGCCATAACCACTCAGCCACCGCGGCGGCTCTTTCATGAATGTCCCATGCCAATTAAGCACCGTATTACAGCCATGTGTGTGCCTTCAGGGATCCCCAGTGGCTTTGCATAATGGGACGGGAAACATTTCATTTCCCTGCTATGGATTCAGTACTCCAATTAGCCAGCTGCGTGGTAGGAAACAAAAGTCTCTGGACTGCAGGCTCCCGACCGCTCTATTATTAGTCACCGCCTGGAAACCACACTTGTGGAGGTGAAAGAACAAGATTTTGACTTCATCTTCGCAAGTGTGGTCTGCAGCCAGCAGCGAACAATAGAGCTATCGGTTTTGTATGTATACAGAGCCCTCAGTCCAGAGAATTTTGTCCCCAACAGTGGCATGTCAAATTGGCACGCTACAACAATGAGCATCAAACTAAATGCACCTATGTTTGAAAAGCAGGTGGTATTTTACACACAGGCACCCCACCTACAATGGCACAAAAAAACAAACAATGTAGTACTGTTCTAAAATGAGAATGCTGAGCTCTCAGTGGAGACGGGTACATACAATTCTCTCCAAAGCCACCAGATTCCCTTTCATTGAAATTTCATATACAAACTTCTCCTCTTTTACTATACCAAATGTGGTTTTAAATTAAAAGAAAATGCAGTCGTCACGGCGTGTCTAGAAGATCAGCTGCAAACCAGCAATTCGTAATGTGAGTTCTTGAAAAGGATTACCTGATCTGCAAAGGTTAAGACAAATTTCCAAGTTTCGTTTATTAAAATAGGTACACACAGTATATACTACAGAAAACCTCATCTACCCGGATCTCGGTAACTCGGACACGCACCGCGGTCCCGGCAAAAATGTGTGTAGTTCAATGGTGTTAAACACTTGTTAACTCAGCAGCATTTAGCCGCGTATCGGTTAACTCGGCGGCTCGGATGTTCCAACACCCCTAACCGACGACGAAGCCGATGCCGCAGGATGCGAGAGATGCGATGATGATAGTGAGAGAGCGATCAGTGGCCAGGTGGCGCAAGCCACCACTCAGCACACCAGATACAAGCGATACAAAAAGACAATCACCAGGGCCAAGTTAATTCAGACGTAGGTTACATTACCATGCAAGGTGGCAGGAACAGGCTGAAATATTAGGAAATAGAAGAACAGTTAAGGCAGGAGAAATTAATGGTATATGGTTTAGTGGAAACAGATCTTAGAGACATGGAGAAACCACCCTGTATCCGAGACTACGCATGGGAATATTGTAATAGAACAGAGGAGCAGAATAGGAGGTGGAATTGGGGCATTCATTCATAAAAGTAAGAATTTTCAAAGGGTTAAACTGGGATGCAAGAAACATTTATGGCTAAAAGGAAATGTGGCAGGGGAGCAAACACTCCTTGGCTTGGTATACCTGTGGACAGGAGCTAATGCCAATGAGGAAAACAGGAAAATGGTAGAATGTATTGCAAGCGACATTGATGAGCTAGGAGGACAGGGCGAGATAATTATATTAGGCGACATGAATGCACACATAGAAGACCTGGATGGGTACACAGATTCGACAGGAAGCATGCTGCTGGATATGTGTGACAGGCATGACTTAGTTTTATGCAACAGTACCGAGAAGTGTGAAAGGCTCATAACATGGGAGGCAATCGACGGACTATGCACTTATGTCACATAGGATGTATAATAGATCAGGGGTAATGAGCATAGATGAACATGGTTACAGAAGTCTAGGTAGTGACCACAAACGTATCAAGTTGAGTTTCAGAAGAGAAATCAAAGTAGGATTGAAGCGAGATGAACAATCAGAGGGGAATTTTTACTCAGAAAAGCAATTGGAAGCAGCAGCCAAACAAACTAAGAAAGTAATTTTTGAGGATAATCAAACAGAATGGAATTACACAAAATTAACTCGATTACTTGAGCTCGAGCTAGCTAAGGTGCGAGTCAAGCCAAAAGGGAAAAGATGCAGACCCAAGAGTTGGTGGGATGAAGAGGTCAAGAAGGCGATAGAGAAACGTCAGGAAGCGTTCAGGGAACACACATTCCATGAAGTGGGGGGGGGGGAACCAGAAGCTGAAGTAGGCAAAAAATGGGATACCTTCATAAAATGCAGAAGGGAAGCATCCTATCCGATTAATGAGAAAATTAGAAAAAAGGGTGCACAATGGATGTCAAAAGTAAATAAAGAGGATAGAAAACCAGCTCAGAAATTCTGGAAACATCTAAATACAATGAGTAATAAGGCTAGGCTAGAGAAAAGGTTTATTGTTACAGATCAGTGTATTCGACTAGAAGAGGATGAAGCAATGAAACATATAGGAACAAGGATGACAGAAAAATTTAAAGAAAGAAATGTTGCACATAATTTATAGAAGGAGGATAGACCGGTTACTGCAATTGCTTCACTTGAGCAAAGAGAGTGGGAAAGGGCAGGGAAGAAGGTTCCCAGTGGCACGTTGACAGGACCAGATGGTATTCCGATAATGTTAATAAAGAAGCTAGGACCAAAATCCAAGCAAACATTAATACAGGTACTGAATAAAATGATAGTGGATGGCAAAGGACCCGACAAATGGCGATTAAGTAGAATGAACATGATATATAAGGCAAAGAGGGACAAAGCTAAAGTTGTGGGATACACTGGTATCCCCACCTTGTCCCCCGTGCCAGCGGCGACCGTGACTTCCACGTGCGCGCTGGCAGGAATGTGGAGAGAACGCACCCCTGCGACTCTGCTCATTTCCACCCCAGCACTGACGTCACGGCAGCACGCTGCCTGCTGCGGAGAGGGTTGCATGCCTAAGCATGACAGCAACGATTTGCTGCTAGGGAGGCAATACCCGACGGGATAAAAGGAAAAACTCGTGGCGGGAAAGGCTCTCTCGCTGCCGGACCTGACCTGAGTGCCCCGAGGAACCCTTTCGCTGCCTGCCGGCCCACGAACCCAACGCCGGTCGACATCAACGACTTGGTGAGCTACTGAACATCTATTTTACGGATAGAACATTCTTCCGCAGTGTGCTTTGACTCGCGTTAGGATAATAAACTATTTCCTAGCGTGCCCTGCCGTTGCGTATGTCGTCCGGACCTGCCGTGGCTGCGACTCTGCGCCAAAGGTTGGGGTAACATGTTGCATACTTGAATAACGCCTGCGTGTAGCAGCTTGCACAGAAGCTCGCCTTCCCGGCTGGCTGCACGCAGAGTGACCCCATATCTTGGCGCCCAAACATGGGGCGAACTAGGCAACTGAGCAGTAATCTTTTTTCGAGCGAACGACTGCCGTCGCCCTAACAAAGGATGACAGCCGATACACCTGAACTTCAGTCTTTGTTCATGCTGTCAGAGCCAGCGGCACAGAACCAGGGCTCCCTACTTGACGCTCCTTTGGAAGGGTTTGAATGTGTGAATCTTGGGCGTTCCATGCGGAATAGCTGAGGAATATTCCCTGACGCGTTGGCAGGACTTGGGCCTGGCATGGGGGGCTCCACATCGGGCACCTCACCGCGCCGCGGACAATGAGGCACTTAAGGCCTCATCATTCCACGCCATCAGCGGCTGCGCCCAACTGCGGGGGCGTTAGCAGGGCGGATTAAGAAAAATGGCGGCCCTGGGCTAATGCGCATGCAGGTCCCCTTTCCCTATACCGACCCTCCCCCCTGTCGCCTGCTACTGGAAATCTGCTATGTTTGATTTTAATTCCACCAAATTAAAAAGAACGAAGTGCGATCAATGGGATTATTATTATTGTTATTTTTATAAAGAAAACAACAAAACTTGCTTGAAGCGCGTGCTGTTGTAAACACCAACACATATGTTCACTTTGTGATTAATCTGCATTCTGTTTTCAGCAAAAGCTATGCTTTAAGGAAAATTTTAGTGCACTCAAGACGAATAAGAACGTAGAACAGACAACACAGCTCAGATGTCGATCCTTCTGAAGCTAGGCTTTGTTTGCATCACTAAGTTTAATCCCGTGAGGAGACGCATGGTTGTATCTAAAACATTCTTTATTAAAATTCAAGCATCAGACTGCAGTAATCGTTATACACGTTACTCTATAAATATGCAATAGATATATACAATACTTAAGGCAATAAAAACACCATAGAATTGCACTAGAATACAGATGAAAATTACCAACTGTAATTACAAAACATTATTCGAAAATATTTTCGTTATAGGTAAGACAAGCAAGGATGACACCAAATAAACGTGGCACTATCAAAAACAACAACAATACAGTTCTTTATAAGCACGCTAAATATCACAAAGAGAACAAACTAGAGACGAACAACGAAGATTTGCATATCTTGAATTACACTGCTCAGCATTTCATTGGCAACATGGAGGCTGGGAGGCTACACAACGAACTTATTGGAACTATTCAAGTGTAGCGCAAACAGTCCTCTTTTAAAATGGCATCTTTCGTGCCTTCGCTTTGCCGAAATCAGATATAGTCTGTTCGAAGGATAGATCGCGGAGGAGGTCACTTTGAATGGACATGATCGCAAGCGAGTTCACCTCGCCGTCAAGGAGGCTCGAACGAAGGCGATTTTTTATCAGCGAAAGCAGAGCCTAGACTGTCAAGTACAACATTGTAGGTCTCTACGATAAACTTTTTTCTACCTTGTAGTGCACTATCGCTTTTTCAGTCTGGGTGTTTACTCAAAACGATGCGTTTGCCCTCATCCTGATAACATTGAGTGGTAATTAGCGTGAGTGCTCCCTCTTCGAAGGTATTAAAGAGAGGTCGCAAAGAATTAAAGCCTTCTAGAGAGCTCAGCAGGTCTACAGCAGTTGAAATGTCTAGGCCTGGTTTCTGAAGTCCTAAGCTCGTTTTGTCAAAGCGCTCCAAGATTTCATTCCAGAAAATCGCCATGAATGCAGTCCCTAGTTTTGTCGTTTTCTTGAATAGAGAGTGCGCTTCGTTCCAAGTGTCACCGTTTTGTTCCTCGTTCTTTGATATAGCTTCAAGGCAACACAAGACTGCATTGAAGTTTTTCAGAATGGCCTTATATGATTCAGCGTGTCTTGACCACCTGGTCTCAGAGAGACTTTTCAAAACAAGCTGCTGGCCAGTTCCGCCCATGCTGTCCAAAAGATACCTCCATCGCTTAGGTGAGGCAGCAAAGAACACATACAGTCCCTGAATTACAGTGAAAAAATTAACTGCCTCAAGACAACTGTCAACGCTACACGCGCCAACTAAGTGCAGTGAATGACCAGCACACAGGACGTAGACTGCCATTTCGTTCAGGAGTTTGATTTGAGCTGGCAGTCCTTTGTATTTTCCTGACATATTACTCGCATTATCATAAGCTTGGGCCCTACAATCATCAATTGAGATGCCATTGGTCGTCGAGAGGGATATCACAGTATCGAAAAGATACAGGCCGGTATGCGATTAGACTGAAACAAATCCAAGAAAGCGTTCGTACACTTTCTCATTTAAATAGTATCGTAAAACAATTGAGAGCTGATCAACGTGACTAAGCTCTGTAGTCGAAT